>BGNK01001316.1:0-51160 GCA_003297005.1 Symbiodinium sp. clade A Y106 | reverse complement strand
GTGACCAGATTTGCTTCCCGTGTTCGAGTTCCGGTTTCAGAGTCGCTCTGCGGACCCCAAAACTAGACCAATGCACATTCAGGGCACTCTATCATGAAGCTTGCTTGGTGTCCGGAATCGGGGCCTGCAAACTGGGCCGAAAACCTCAACAGAAAGCTGCTTGACGGTCAACGTTGGCTGTGCCCGGCTCCCCCTAAATGATTGCACACACCGACTGGACGCACACCTGGACTACAATGNGTCAACGTTGGCTGTGCCCGGCTCCCCCTAAATGATTGCACACACCGACTGGACGCACACCTGGACTACAATGCTAAAAGGCAGTGAAAACGGTTATCATGGGGCCTCCCCTCACCCTACCTAGACGCTCCTTTGTAAGGGTTATTTCCGTGATCATGGGGAAACGTTGATAAACACCTTTGAACGCACATATATATGTACATCATATGTCACGCATAGATTTTAGGAAAACGCATGGNCCTAGACGCTCCTTTGTAAGGGTTATTTCCGTGATCATGGGGAAACGTTGATAAACACCTTTGAACGCACATATATATGTACATCATATGTCACGCATAGATTTTAGGAAAACGCATGGAAACTGGGATTGCCGCTGCTTAGTGGCTCCGGCTTAGTTATCGACCACGACTTGTGTACTATGAGGGCTGGCCCAGCTACTTCTCGGCTTCTTGACAATATTTTATCTGCAAAGGAAAGCATATGCATACCGTGATAGCCCAGATGACGTATAATACATATATATATATNCTTGTGTACTATGAGGGCTGGCCCAGCTACTTCTCGGCTTCTTGACAATATTTTATCTGCAAAGGAAAGCATATGCATACCGTGATAGCCCAGATGACGTATAATACATATATATATATATATTAGCTAGTATGTATGCATGTACTATGGATGTATATGTGTGTGTGTGTATACATGCAGAGTCATTCGGAATAATGTTCATGGAGAACACAATGTAGCCGTCCTGCGACGGCATGGGCAGTCGATCCGGTCTTGCTGGCTGGTTTATGCCAGTTGNTGTGTGTGTGTGTATACATGCAGAGTCATTCGGAATAATGTTCATGGAGAACACAATGTAGCCGTCCTGCGACGGCATGGGCAGTCGATCCGGTCTTGCTGGCTGGTTTATGCCAGTTGCCTGCACCAGCTGTTCGGCCAGTTCGCAGTTTGCTTGAAAGGAGTGTGATGCCCTTGCACTGCAGATTGGCTTCATGCAGTACGTAGGATCCGACTTTCGTTTTATACTACATAGCTACCATTCGACTAGCTAGCTGGATTCGCAGCGGGTTTTCTCATCCTGCAGGGGAATGTAAATTTAAAACACATGCATTGCAGGTTTAGCTTTGCATACTGTGCACCATGGCAACTTTGGCAGAGACCTGGTTCAAGCTCGAGGGCATGGATGTTCGAGGAGCCTCTGGACGGATCATTATAGGTCCTGTGCACCTAACGAGAGTGGACCTTGATTTCAACTGGGATGTTGTCGGACACGCGATAGTGTGGTCTGGCTGTCGCCCGGGAATCGAACCACTCACAGATGCAGTGGGCGACTTCTTTCAGCTGTCCCGGCCACGTGGCAAACCCCCTTGCTCCCGTAACACGGCTGATGTATATGTAGGATAGATGCAATGCATGTGCTTACGTGATGCATACATAGTATGCATGGCTAGCTGAGGCGAGGTCTGCAAAAACCATGCCTGGCGAGTACGGAACTTAATTACTTTGTTCTGCTCGATAGCAAAGCGGCCTCACAGGCCAAGGGAAAGGAACATCATTAGGATCTACGAGATGGTGGGCATCAAAGTCCCTGAAGGCCCGGCCTGTGTTTCTCGCGAGGCTTTATAGGTTTAGGGCTCCGGGTTTACGTTTGAAGCTCCGGGTTTGGGGCTTAGGGTTTGAAAGTTTGGGGCTTTGGGTTTGGGGCTTGGGGTTCCAAAATATTTATTGGGGTCATATATATGTAGGATGGTTAGATGATCATCAGCAACCCAGCAACCCCGTACATATCGAATTATTCTATATATTACCCATACAACCCTCAAACCCTCAACCCGAAACAAACCCTCCTCGGAGCTGCAGGTCGCTCGCCGGTCTCTGCGGCGGTTTGCGAACCCTGGCGATCGAACAGGCTTCAGGGCTTCGGGCTTTGTTTTCGTTGGGGTGTGTGGGTGTGGGTGTGAGTGTGTTACGTAATAGCTATACAAACTAAGGATGGCGAAGAGTATGCACCAGCTGAAGAGGCAGGGGAGGAAGAGTATGGAAGTGACGATGATGTGGTTGATCCGGAAGCCGAGCCAAGTGGTGAGCCACGTGGTGAGGCAAGTGCTGAGGCCAGTGCTGAGGCTGAGCCAATGGCGGTTTGTGTGCAAACTTCGTCAGACCCAGCCCAAGTAGCCCCACAAGCCCGGGAAGCAGCCTCTCACGAGCATCCGCGACGCATCATGACCAGTTCCTTGCATATACTATTAAAATTTATACTTGCATGCATGAGAGCAGACATCGAACGTAGACCCCGGAATGTGGGAAACATAAAGCCAGCCAAGGTGAGTCCGTTTTCTCTACCACAACAGCCGCTTCGCCGTCTCCTTCGCCAATCAGGCCTTTGCTTTTGGATGTCCAGACACCATCCGATTCGCTACCTCCTTCGCCAACCAGGCCATCCGAGGTTCCCGCGCCATCCGATGTGCTGACCCCTTCTCCATGCAACAGGCCTCTAGCAGACAACCCGACCCCAACCGACGAGAAGGTGCCATGTCCACGCCGCATGAAACAGACCTTGCTGCAAGCCTTGAACGACGAGTGTGAGTTGCTAGAGCTTCTTCTTAGTGAGAAGCGAAAGCTTGAAGCTCCCGAAGCCGTCGCAGCTGCTGGGGCCGTTTGTGGCAGCACCTACGCTTGAACAGTATACATGTATACCGCATCATGCATAGCCCACACGACCGAAGTTCACAATAGATCATTCAACTCAGGCAGCATGGACCAGCTCGACACGTTGCCGATGGAGCCTGCATACGCCGACGCGGTCTTGGAGGAAGCGAAAGTCGAGGTTGGAAAGCATGAGGAGCACATGTGCACGCAAGCAGATGAGGAGCCCCCCCAGGTCCCATACTTCCAGGCCCGAACACTCAACATGCAACGATCCAACGAGGACCCTATTACGGAGGACATCCCTGTCCTAGGCCCTCAGCCGTTGACTGAGATGAAAGCTGAGACAGATGCAGAGCCCGACACCCCGTGTCTCAGTCCGAACGAAGGCTTGCCAACTTCCGGCAAGGAGCCGGAACCGATCGAGGAGCCCAACCCATCCCAGGAGATGGAGCCGGCTCCGATTGAAGCGGAGCAGTCTCTTCCAGCCCGACGTGGCAGGAAGAAGGGGCCATCGGCTGAGGAGGGAGTGTTACTGCCGAAGCCTGATTGTGTGAAAGGCTTGCCTGTGCTGTCCCCATCGGAGCAGGCTCGGAGCATGCGAGAGGCAAGGAAGGAGCAAGGAGCAGCAAGTCCGCCGGAGCCAAAGCAAAAACCCCAAAAACCAAAGACGGGCAAAAAGGATCCGGACGAGTCCTACGACGAAGTTCCGAAGGAGAGGAAGGGAAAAGGAAAAGGAAAGGGGAAGAGGAAGGGAAAGGGTAAGGGGAAAGCCAACGCAAGCGAGAGTGAGAAGCCAGAGCTCAAGGCCACCAAGTCGAAACGATCGAAGGAGGAAGTGTCGCCTGATGGAGCGACAGGATCAGAGCCCAAAGCCGCCAAGGCGAAGCGAAAGGAGAAACCGCATGAAGCGACAGGATCAGAGGCCAAGACCACCAAGGCGAAGCGAAAGGAGAAACCGGATGAAGCGACAGGATCAGAGGCCAAGACCACCAAGGCGAGGCGAAAGGAGAAACCGGATGAAGCGACAGGATCAGAGGCCAAAGATGCAATCTTGGAAGAGCGGCGGTTGAGAAACTGTCGCAAGAGCAAGGCATACCATGGTGCAAGGAATGCTGCTTTGAAAAGTGGTTTGAGTGCTGATGAAGCCAAGAAAAAGGCAAAGGAGGTATCTTGCATGAATAGTGTAGTTGTGCTTCCCTCTGTAGCTGCATGTATACTCAGCTGTTTGTGTGAGCATGTTAGCTTAGGCCTACAACAACACGGACTGACCGCGGGTGGCCACTGTACCGGGGTCATCTGTGTGCTTCCACATGTGAGGGCCGCTTTTCTATGCCACATTTTATTTAGTTTTCATACGGGTATGTTGCGGGGTGAAACTCAACCTCTGCCTGTATGCCTGGATAGCTTCGCATTGCTTGCTTGGGCCAGCACAGGCCGGCCTTGGGGAAAGGCCATTGATCAATTAATGTTTCATGATCCTGAGCAGCTTATACATGCGAGCTTGGCACTGCATCGCAGCCCGTAGAGAATGAGGCAGCAAAAATAGATCGATGTGCATCATGCAAACAGAGTCGACGTACCCTCTTCGGTGTCCATTATATATGATTGACAATGCGAGGGTTCCCCTATGGCCAGGTGTATGACGACTACGTCGACTTCCTTCTACGCTGGCGACCAGCTCTCCGGCCTGTGACCTCCCCGAAATAAATAACCCAGCTTTGCTAACTATATACATACAATTTAATATATAGGGTTTAGGGTTTAGGGGTTGAGGGGTTTAGGGTTTAGGGGTATTAATGTCAGCCTACATGCAAAGTTCGTGCAGGTACATCTTCGAGATCTTCTACATGCATTGCTTCAGCAGTGCAGGCGGGGGGGTTACACGCGAGTCGGCTCATGTCACATGCATGATTACTAGCGAGCTCGGAGTCATGAGTTCTTCGCACCGAAGCCAATGTACCTATTCTCACTAGCACTGCTTTGCTTGGACCCCGAACCACCTTAAACCCTATAAGCCCTAAACCATGTAAACAAAACCCAAGCCGCTCCAAAGCTGCCCCCAACTTTGCACCGCTGGAGGTGCCTCTTCGATCTTCTTCGTGGCCTTCTGCGACCTGGGGCATGGCATACCGTCGTGCAGCGAGAGCAGGAATCGAGGGTGCTCCCCACCCCGCTCCCGCTCTGTGTCTGTGCCTTTGTATGTGACGGCCGGTATGTGTGAGATGCAACTCATGCATGTCGGGTTCAAGGCTCATGAGCGATTGTGTGCATGTTGCAATGGCACCATACCGACTTCTTACATAGCTACATGTGGTCCCTCGATCGAGGTTTCTTGGCTGCCCTGCAAGCGATTCCTAGCTTATCCCCAATTATCCCCATGCAAACACCGTTCGCTCGCCAGGTTTCAATATTATGTATCACACACGATCCTGGCTGCAAGATGGAAGCAGCTTGGCACCGAGTATGGGCCCGATGTGTCTGGGTCGTGAGTAGCACGGGTTTCAGGGTTGATCTGGTACGGGAACCTAGCCCTGCAGTAGTTCCCACAGTGCTTGTACATAAGCCCGGCCAGCCACGAGGTCAGTGGGGATTTTGAAAGTGTTGAGTCGGGTGTGGGTCGCAAGGGGTTTGCACTAGCTAGGAAGCCCGTGATAATTTATAAAGGATCGGTTCGGGTTAGGTCACAAGGGTTTTGCACTACCTAGGAATCTAGGAATCCCCGTGAGAATTAAAGGTTCGGCAGTAGGGGATATATCGTCCCCGTGCGAGCTACTGGTGTTTCTAGGCTGGTGGTGTCTTCGCCATATAGGTACTGAAGTCAACCCAAACCTGCAATGAAATCCTATTGTAGCTAGACCCGATGAAACTAAGCCTTGCATAAATCATGTTGTGCTCATATAAAACCCTATACGAAAGTAGTTACCTCATCTAGAGCTGCAACCCCACTACAAACCCAATCCGAAACCTTCAGCCCCAACCGTCGTCAGGAATGCAACGGCTGTGGACCGGACTGGCTCTGGCGGCTCTGATTCCTGCAGCAAGACCCCAAACCCTAAACTAAACCCTATAAAGGTATGCTGGCCAAAGCTAAAGAGCTTCGACGCATGATGTAGCAAGGCCTGTGCTAAGGTGGCATAGTGCCAGTGCTCAATTATAATTTATGTAAGCTGCCAACCCAAAATTATATAAGAGAAGACTAACTCCCCAACCCCCTAATATGATTCCACTACTACGACTACGCCTACTACTGCGGTGACGACAACGATCCCGCTACGCGGCTGCTGCTACTACTGCTGCTGCTGCTGCCCCTTCTACTATACGTACTAGTCCTATACTACTACTACTACTGCTGCTACTACTGCTACTACTGCTACTACTGCTACGGACTACGACAACGACGACTACCCCTACTTCTGCTGCTGCTTCTGCTACTTCTGCAACTATATATATACTATATATATATATATATATATACGCTGCTACTACTACTACTGCTGCTACTGCTACTATACGTACTGTTGCAAGCACCAATGCTGCTGCCAGTGCTCCTTTTGCTCCTGTCTGTCTGCCGCTAGACGATCATGTGCTGAGACTTGTACGTGCCATCTCAACTCAGCCGCTTTGCAACAAAAACCCTAAGCCCGAAAGCTAGACACAAAAGCCCTAACCCTTTACCCGCCCTAAGCCCTAAGACCCCGAAAAGATCCACAGGCCCCGGACCTGCAAACCCGCAAACCTTCTTTCGAAAGACAAGACCCAGCAAGTGCCGAGCTCCTGCAACTTATGTGGGTTTGCAGGGTTTAGGGTCGTGGTGGCAGTATGTAGCAGTATAGTAGCAGAAGTAGTAGTATAGTAGTAGCAGTATAGTAGTAGTAGTAGTAGTAGTAGTAGTAGTAGTAGTAGTAGTAGTAGTACTAGTAGTAGTACTAGTACTAGTAGTAGTAGTAGTAGTAGTAGTAGTAGTAGTATATGCATGTTCTTCGTGCTAGTGGTAGTTGTAGTATACTAGCTAGTAGTCGAGTAGTAGTAATAGTAGTAGCAGTGGCAGCAGCAGCAGCAGCAGTAGTAGTATAGTAGTATAGTAGTATATAGTAGTAGTAGAGTCGTCGTAGTAGTAGTGGTACGTAATAGCAGTAGTAGCAGTACCCAGAGAGCCCAATACCCCTTAATTAATGAATATATCTTAAATAATATAAGGGGATTCATATTATGATTTAAGCTATATTCCTTATAATAANTGGTGGGAGTGGTCGCGGTAGTGGTAGTGGCTTATTGTAGTGGTGGTGGTAGTAGTATAGTAGTAGTATAAGTAGTCGTATAGCAGCAGTAGTATCGTATAGTAGTAGTAGTAGTAGTAGTACTAGTAGTAGTAGTAGTAGTAGTACGAGTAGTAGTAGTAGTAGTAGTAGTACTAGTACTAGTACTAGTACTAGTACTAGTACTAGTACTAGTACTAGTACTAGTACTAGTACTGGTACTAGTACTAATACGTATATAGGCTCGGGTTGACATAGGCCGGGTTTTAAGCTAGTGCAAGAGCCCCGCGAGTNTAGTACTAGTACTAGTACTAGTACTAGTACTAGTACTAGTACTGGTACTAGTACTAATACGTATATAGGCTCGGGTTGACATAGGCCGGGTTTTAAGCTAGTGCAAGAGCCCCGCGAGTTTCAACTCCGGACGATCCAACCTGGCCGCTGGCCGGCGAGTCGCCGTTTCTCCTGCCCGGGGTGTTTCAAAATAGGGTCGGGTATGGCTGGGATAGGGCAGGTTTGGAGGTCTGGGCTAGGTCTCGCTCCTCTCGTAGCCAGGACCCACCAGAAGCATGTCAGTCGGTGGATCAAAAATGCTCCCGCAACCGGGTCGTGTACCAATTGCACAGGCATGTACAGGCTTCTGAGTTGCACGCGGTTAATGTAGTACTATAATATGGGGTTGCATGGAATAAGCGAACGCCACTAATCTTTTTTAAGTTTTTGCATGTTTTTTGGTTTTCGTGGGTTTATGTGTGGACCGGCCACCCCGCAACACGCCCGCAAATACCCGCAACACGCACGCAAATCCCAGCAACACGCACGCAAAATAAAAAACATTACTTTAGCCTTTTCATCGCTAATAGAAATCAAGAAAGCCAATGCTTTTTGGTTTCCACAGCTCCAAACGTGTAGATTTTGGGCTTCGCAGGGTGGGCTAGGCCTGTAGGTGCTGCAGTGCAGCTCGGGGCGGATCCATACCAATATGGATTCGATGACTGAAGCGGAGCTTGAAGCTCGCATCCGGGTTGCAGGGCTGCAATGTAAACTGCAAACACGATCTGATGCATCATGAGCATATATGTACTTTCTTGCAAGGCTTCACGAGCCCGGGTTCAAGCACTACAGTTTTCCCTGGACAACTCGCTTCATCGACAAGCCCAGCTTCAAGAGACAAATGATCATTTGAACTCGGTTCTTGATCATGCTCGTGCTGATGCTGCTGCTCGAGGATCGTACATGCATGCATACATATATACATATGTATATATGCATAATGCATGCATGCAGTTTTCGTGGAACATGTAGGAGGAGAACGCAGTGCTGAAGAAGCTCCGCCTGTGGCGAGAAGCGACACACTTAAGATGCTGGCTCAATCGTCCAAGTCCGAGCTTTCGACCGAACGGATACCAAGCTTCGAGATCTTCGCCCCCGTGGATTTGAGGACCCCCGCCAAATCCAACCGTGGCAAAGGCCAGGGCACAACACCGCCGCCCCAGACCCCGACCCCCAGCATGACCGAGCACCCGACACCGACCGAAGCCGATGCGACCCAAAGCCCCGCAAGAAGTCTTCTTGTGAGCCCCACCAAGCCAAGCCCCACAAGCAAGAGCCCCGCAAAGGCAAAGGCGAGCCCCGCAAAAACGAGCCCCACAAAGACGAGCCCCACAAAACACAACATCCGCAAAGGGTTTGTGTCTGCCTCCTCGCTGACCCAGAGTAGACGAGCACAATCAGTGGCTTCCATGATGCCCAAGTCGCAAGGCTACTGGAAGTGCCGTTGCTGCATGTTGCCGCATTCATATTTATACAGCATTGGAAATCCTACCCCCGGGCCAATCCCCACCACTGCTAAGGGTTCGCCGCTATCTGACACCCGACAAGGGGGGCGAGCTTAAGTGCGGCAAGGATGTGATTGAGCTTGCAAACTCAAAGGATGGAAGCTCCCGGGCGAAACATATATATATATATGACCACCCATGCACATGAGTAGCTAACGCACCCCGACAAGCTCAGGAGAGAAACTGAGGCTCTTGTTCTTGAAGCACGGAAGCTTTTCGAATGTCGAATGCATCGTGAGTCAGTGGACGGAACGCATCAAGAGCAACAAGACGAGCGGTGGCTATGTGACCCGAAAGTGGCTGATGGAGAACCGGTCTTGGGATAAGATCCTGCGGCTGCAATTATATAAATACCATACATTAATCACGTACCCTCCCATGCCACCTGCCCCACCCGCCCTCCCACATCCGCCCACCAACCTACCCGCTCGCCCCAGCCCGACCTTCGCACAAGTTCCTAAAAATCACGTGCAAACAGGCATGCTAGCGAGCACACACACGCACACGCAAGTACACTCGCATATGCATGTATATACATGTATGCATACACGTCGTACTGCAAGATACAGTTAATTGGTTCTTGCCATCGATCATTGCAAGCTTAGGACTATGTGCGATAATGGCTTCGAATGGGCTCGCCAGAGAGGACGACTTCGGACCAACGAGGTCCACAAGTCTGAAGAGGCTGTCACTTCCAGTCCCGAGCTGCACGCAAGCCCGCATGCTATATAATGTAGCTAGATGTGCTGGCTCTGCAAGGCGGATCTGCCGCTGGAAGAGATGTGGAGCATCGAGAACCGATCGGGCCGTCGCATCGACTTTTCGGGTGGGCTTGAGATGGATGCCACTACTCCTGCGGTTATCACAATATACTGTTTCTTCTCTGTCTCTCTCCCGCTCTCGCTTCTCTCTGTCTCTCTTCTCGCTCTCTATAGTCTCTCTCTCTCTCACTTCTCAGTGCTGACAACTGTGCACTATATCGATCTGATGCTGTGTCTCTGGTAACAAGCTGAGGATGAAGACCTGTCAATTTTGTCGGGTGATTTGGCTCCTGACAGTGCCGACGATCCTGGGAGCTCCAAAGGACCTTCCACACCTGCCGCAAGTCAGACGGGTGGCTCATTCAAGTCGCCTAGCTAAAGCTTTTACAATGCACGTGTTGCTTGTGGCTAGTTGTTGTATGATGAGCCCATATGATACAGGCTATGCTTTCCGGCAATGTCTGCCACCACGGACCCTTTGCCGGTCCTTGCAGAGTTCTTGGCTGTGCTTGGCCGAAAGCTGGACAATGGAGACGGGGCCAAGGAGTGCTGCTTCTGGGGAGTCTCTATATATCTAATTGGATTACGTACGGTTTGCTGCATGCAGGAAAGGCTGCACACTATCGGGACCGCGAAGGCGAAGACGATGCTTAGTTTGCAAAGTATAATTGGACTGTGACCCACTAGCAGAGCTCCGATAACTGTTCCACAAGCTAAGGGTTGCAGCGACTGTGACGACTTCCCTTGCGAAGCTCCAGTCTATCTACGATGATCTGGTTAAGCTCCAGTCCGACGCCGCCACATGCTCTGATGAAAGCGAGTCCGCGAGGTGCATAGTTAAGGTTCTATATAAACCCTAAACCCCTAAACCCCTAAACCCCCAAACCCCTAAAACCGCCAAAACCCCCAGAACCCCGAACCCATATAAATTCCAGCAAATTTTGGCTAAACCTGGCCCCGATTCCTGTCC
Organism: Symbiodinium sp. clade A Y106; assembly: GCA_003297005.1. NCBI lineage: Eukaryota > Dinophyceae > Suessiales > Symbiodiniaceae > Symbiodinium > Symbiodinium sp. clade A. The sequence goes on along the minus strand of BGNK01001316.1, from coordinate 40,440 downwards.
CCTCGATCATACCTATATAGGAATATCTAATGCCCTATATATATATATATATATTTATTTATTTATTATAGAATACTATATATATATATGTATTATACCACAAGCCCTGATCATAAACCCTAGCCCTCGCTGTACTCTCCGGCACCAAGTCATCTGCATGTGCAACCCGTCTCTCATCCCATGAGCTCCATAAAAACCTCTAGCTATGCCCCAAAGCCCCAAGAACTAGAACAACAGACAGCTTCGAAACTTTACGCAGGCTGGCTGAGCAGATCAGGGCTAAGTACGTGGAGGCAACCAAGGAGGACCTGGCCCTGAACCACTACACGATCCGTGCAAGGCATCTGGTCTACAAACATATATAGCGGTGTGAACTTTCACGCTTCCTGTTCATATTTACAACCGAGGAGTGTCAAGCCGTCGCCTGCCGCGACGCCGAAAGCCACCCCCAAGAGTACACCCAAGGCAAAGGCCAAAGGTAAGGCTAAACGAGCAGCCTCGACGGAAGCTGAAGTTGCTGCTCCTGCAAAGCGATTGCGAAGCAAGGGCAGAGCCGAAGCTTGAGTGAGGAGCCGAAGCTTAAGTGAGGATCGTGTTTGTACTTCGAACATCGATCGATCGCAGCAACAAGGCTGCACATCATGGGGGTTCCGAATTTTATCTGACGTAGCTGTCGAGCTAGGCTGTGCAGCAGCCGGATCAAAAATCTATGCTATGTGCTTTTCACGCAAGTGCATGCATGGTCGTTGTGTGGGCTAGAAAAGCCTGTGCAGCCAAATTTCCCACGCAGGGGCCGATGCAGAGTGGGCTTATGGTGGCTGGTCTGAAAATTATATTACCCACTGATGCATGCAGATCTCCCAGAACTATCGAGGACTGCTATATAGAATAGTTACCCCTGCAGGCAGACCGGCTGCTCCTGACGCAGATTCATCGGATGATGACCTGGCCGCCGAGCTTTTGGCAGGGATCGGTGCAGGTGTTGCTCGTCTGCTTTGCTGTACGTTGTTGTTCGCCTGCATGATGCATCTTGTTGAGCCTAGGTTGATTCTTGTGCTCGAGTGAATCGCTTGGCACGATGTGCTTCCAAGAAGCTAGCAAAGACAGGAGGCTTGGTCTTGGGCCTTCAGTGGGTTTCGTCTATCTATACATAGACTAGCTTGCAAGTTGTACGGTTCGAGGTCCAAAGCCGGAAANGATGTGCTTCCAAGAAGCTAGCAAAGACAGGAGGCTTGGTCTTGGGCCTTCAGTGGGTTTCGTCTATCTATACATAGACTAGCTTGCAAGTTGTACGGTTCGAGGTCCAAAGCCGGAAACCCCAGTACTGCCGAAATCATCAATCCGAAAAAGCAGGTACAGTCGTAGTTGTTGACTAAGCTGCTGTATATATATATATATATGTGTATTGTTATATCTAACCATAATAACTTACCAGCTAGCTGCTACTACTACAACTATAACTAACTGTAATCTAACTAACCAACCAACCAACTAAGTACATATAACTAACTAGCTAGCTAGCTAGCTAACTAACTAACTAACTTTCTAACTAACTAACTAACAACTATAACTATAACTATAACTATCAATATATCTATAACTATAACTATAACTAACCAACCAACCAACCAACTAACTAACTAGCTCACTAACTGTAGTTAACTATATGACTAACGAAAACTCAACCAACAATGAGGCATTCAACCAACCACCNCTATAACTATAACTATAACTAACCAACCAACCAACCAACTAACTAACTAGCTCACTAACTGTAGTTAACTATATGACTAACGAAAACTCAACCAACAATGAGGCATTCAACCAACCACCCGAACCAACCAACTAACTAGCTAGGTAGCGAGCTTATATAATAAGTGTTAGTTAATAACTTTATATAAACCCTAAACCTCTACCCGCACATTCCGTACACGGATATCACCATTTGCCAATGAAGCCTTGACCCTGCACAATCGCACCCAATCTTAAAGGACGCGACCCGTTGCTCCAAAAGTTGGCTGATTGCTCCCGCACCAAGACCAAGAACGGCAACGCTTGCCGTGGCCTCCACCGGCTGTTAGCTCGAGACGAGAAGCTCGCCCTGCCCGTGCAGCTATCCCAGGTCACTATACCTATCCGTGCTCTTCGCAATAGAACAGTGCAGGATGTATTATGGCCGGTATTACATTTGTCTTCCTGGGCAAAGTACGAGCTTAGCATGGGGGGCGAAATGTTGTTGTCCGGGTGCAACCTGGGTAACGACTCCGACTGGAAACAGCAGTTGAGGCAGTTCTGGTCACGATACCGCGACATCGACCCAACCCACGAGGTGTTCAGTGTTGAAGAGGATTTGGGAGTATATGTTCCTTTTTTTCTACACGGTGATGAAGGAAGAGGACGAATGAAACAACCGCTACTCACGATCAGCTTCCAATGTCTTCATAGTCACTATGGCTCCCACCGTTTGAGTTCCTCAGGGATCCTCAAATTCCTTAAGCCAATTGTTTCGTTTCCAATTAAGAACTCTATATACCTTTATTTTTAGACAGATAGCTAGTATATTGCTCTGGTCAATAAACAGATTAAGGCACAGTTTCTGCTCCAGACTGCTGTTTACAGTCTTTCCGGCTCAGTGTTATGCACCTGCTGATGCTAGCATCTTCAAACTGCTTGAAGAGTTGGCCGCCGATTGCAAGAAACTCTTTGATGAGGGTGTCGAGGCATGGGGTGAAAACCAACCTAGCTGTACTGCTAGCTTCTTTATATGTAGATTCCATGCATTCGACTCAGGTTAAGTACATGGACAAAACCCACAAGGTTCACTTTGTCTACCTGGGAGGTAAGGGGGACTGGGTGTGGTTACGCAAAGCCTATGCCTTGTACCCCGGCTGGAGCTCGAAACGTGTGTGCCACTTGTGCAACCAGCAGGACCCGACGCATTATGTTCTAGCTGTTTATACAAATATAGAACTGCTCAGAGAGCCCAATACCCATTAATTTAAGGAATATATAGCTTAACTCATATAATATGAATCCCCTTATAGTTTATTCCTTAATTAAGGGGTATTGGCTCTCTGGGTGTACTTACCTGCATCGATGAGCAAGAATATCTATTGTCAGGATTGGTACAATGCATCAGGGAGTTCAGCGATTCGCAGCTGGCACCCGGGGCTTCCTGTGCCATCCCCATGGAAGGCACGCATCTACAGCCCTTTACGTTCAATTCCTGGTGCAGACCATGCCTGGAGAATCAGGATTGACCCAGCACATACGTATGCAATTCAAGGCTTCGGGTCTACGCTGGCCACCGGTTCTTGTGTCCTGCTGTGCCACATGAGGCTAGCACCTGGTCGATCTTTGAATGCCAGACTACAGGCCTTGTATATGAATTTCAAAACGTGGTGTTTGCAGAATCGAAAGCCTACAAGCTTGACCAGCCTGTCGATGAAGAAGCTGAAGATGAAGTCGCGACCAGACCTAATCAATGGTGTTTTAAGGTTTGTAACTTCTGCGACTTCAATTTAATATTTACAATATGGCCTAGGGGTATGTAGCAAAGCCTAGAGCTGTGCCATATATGCCTATGTAGATTTGGAACCTTACTCGCAGACTGCTGTCGAGGATAGGGAACTATCCTTCGGGTGTGGGCAAAGGATTTGACACGATCGTGCTGCTCATGTGGCTTGGTAGCTTCTTGCAAGGAATCGATCCTGAGTCAGTTGCTACTTGGCAGTATATTTAGGTTCAATGTGCTTTCGTCTAGAATTTATATTGCAAACTCTTCATGTATTTAAGGATGCGAAGTTCCGAGATCTCCTCCGGGTGCTCCAGTGGACCATACAGAACACGAACATGTTCTATCGAGGAATCTATCGTCACGGAGTTTGGATCCCTGCTCGGCCTTTCGCTGTCAAATACGTCGCCTTCGGTTATGACATGACAGCCACCTGATTTGAGGGTCATCGGTATTTTTATCTGTAACATAAACCCTTACAAGATCCTAAATCCTGCAAGCCCTAGCTATGCTATAAATGTTTAATGTGCACTAGTGAACCAATCAGGAGGGGTACACAGCACTATCGACGATGTGCAACAGCCTGGGCTTCGCACTGTACCGGGTCAAGCCCAAGCTGCATATGCAGCTACACTTGGAGAAGCACGGTTGCAGTTTGTATATGTTCCCGACGAAACCACAAATTCATTACATTATAGGTTTGTACCGCTGATGCATTTCTCAATGTACTTCCACCCAAGGCGCGATATGGAACTTCAGCTTGACAACCCATCCGGCTTCGTTCTCAACCCTCTTTGTTGCTAGCCTGTATATATAGCTAGACTATCTGTTTATGAGGTTCTAGAGCTATTATATGATCTAAGGCTACAGCTGCTTTACTGACGAGGACTATATTGGAAAATGTGCACGAATCAGCAGGCGACAGGCCACAATTTCCGTGGCATTCCGAACAATTCGGGCTTGCTTGCAAGTCTATCGCAACGTGTGGGACCGTGAGCTTGGCCGCTAAAAAAATCTGAGGTTGCGGCTCTCGACCGCAGATCGAAGAGCTCGATGATATAGTCGGTACCCAAATCCCTCCCAAACCCATCCCAAGCCCCCTTAAGGTATATATCCCGAAAACCACTTTATACTTTAAGCCTAAACCTCCGATAGATCTTGGGGAGTGCAGCCACTGGGCAATTGTTGTAATTAATTTGGAATGGTCTTATAGACGATTATGGAAATGATTAGTGTTGTCAAACCTCACGCACAGAAATCCCGAAAACGCGCTTAAATCAAGATCTTGCAGCTTCACGCACAGAAATTTTAGGGTACAGAAATTTCCATAGCAAAGGATCTCCTAGGTGGGTTGGACCACGTCCAAAAAGCCTTAACCCAGGAACCTTGCATGTATTTCCGCTGGTGAAGGATCTCAGAGGTGCTTTTGGTCCGAAAGTGCTGCAGCACTAAACCTCCAAACCCGAATCCTGCACCTTTCAAAGAGTTCCATGGCAAGCTACAGCACTTGTGGAAGCAGCAGAAGCGGGAGTTTCCGAAAATTAGGGGTACCGTATTTTGGGGTCCTTGTAATAAGGATCCTACTATTTAGGGTACTCTATTAGAGTCCCCTATTTTCGGAAAATCCTAAACAAGTAACGGTAGTGCCAGAAACGTCTGAACAGTATCACCGCAGGTGGCACAAGTAATGTAGAGTTCCAGGCACAAAGAGGCGGCGACAGTCGCCTACTCTAATTTGGCGCCTTATGATGAATATACGGCGACTACTCGTGAATATAACTAACTACTCAGACGTCTACAGAATACATTAAGCCCTAAAGCCCTAAGCCCTGAACCCAAAGCCCTAAACCTCACGGCTCATGCTTCGCTGACCGTTGTGCTAGGCTACGTGGACCAACCTTATCTTTGGCTACTAAATAATAAGCCTAAGGGTCCATGTGCCCAAATGGGAGTTTCCGAAAATTGGCGACCCTAACATAGTACCCTAACTAGTAGGATCATTATTATAAGGACCCCAAAATACGGTACCCCTAATTTTCGGAAACTCCCAAATAGTATATACTACATGGACCCTTAGAGAAGGCTTTCAGGTTTAGTGCTTAGGGTTTCCATCAGTATCCTGACGAAACTGCACGAAAAGATTAACCCCAAAGGGACCCCAGAAAGTACGGAACTGTGTAAACTGCACCTCGAAATCTAACGAGATGTGAGCCATGGCCTGTTTCGGATCATTTTGGACCTGAATGAATGGTTGAGGAATGGGGCTCGGGTCATGTCTGCATGCATTGAAACTCTCACAGGTTTGGGGTTTAACTTTGAGGTTTGGGGCCTAAGGGGCTTACGGTTTAGGGTAAGCCCTAAACCCCAAACCCTAAACCCTATCTCTGAAATCCTAAACCCTAAACCCCAGAACTAAACCCCAAACCCCAAACCCTAAACCCTAAGACCCGAAATCCTAAACACTAATGCGCTTCAGGGCATGATGCTCAAGGGATCCTCGCAAAGGCTTTGACTGGGTGGTTGACCTACGCTTCGGCAGTTCGAGAATTGAGGTGTGGGGTTTAGGGTTTATGGTTGTAGGATTTAGGCTCAGTGTTTAGGTTTAGGGCTTAGGCTTTACGGTTTAGGATATAGGGTATAGGGCTTCAGGGTTGAATGCAGCAGCGGCACCACTTGAGCTGTTACTGTCGTACCTCAGGTCTGACAGTTGCCATACTAAAGGTAATTGAGATTCCCTGTGCCAAACCCTAAAACCTAAACACTGTAATACATAGCCCAGAGAGTCCATATATAATGCTATTATGGAATAGCCAATCCTAATCATGGTTCTGGGGGACCTAATTGCCTAAGAACGGTATCTATGGACCCTCTTGGTGGTATATGCCGAAGCCTTGCAGGTGTTTACATATGCAGAGCTACTGTAGAATGCAACTGCTATACGCTATATAGGCACATGGACTTCTAGGAAGTTGGCCAAAACACAGCCACGGTCACAGCATGCTTTTTAAGGGTGTGGGGTTCAGATGCCATAGTCCAGGTCACAAGGTCCTAAACTGCTCCCTTCCTTCGGACTTGCCCAACTCCCTGTACCCTAAACCTGCTCATCCGCCTCGACGTCGACTACGTCCACTACGTTATTGACAAATTGACTCCATACATCCTTTGCTTTGTCGCCTGCTCCGTCCGCTACCGTGCTCTCTCCTCCTCGAAGGGCGTCGTTGCCGCTACATGCGGAGCCTTGATCCTAAACCGCATCGTTACCCTGGAGCTTCGGTTTAGGGTTTAGTGCGATTACAAGTTCGTGTAGTGTAATTAATCGAGTGCCAGACTTTGGCGGACGTAAGAGAGTCACCTCAACTCCAGAAAAAACTAACCCTTCTGCAAAGGCTCTCTAGCATGGAAAAACTGGAAATTTAGACCCCATAATCACGGGGTCATAACCTCCTGTTTTGTCGGGGCTGGAGCTACCGATCGGTTTGTAAGGCTCACATACGCTCAAACACTAAATTGCGAAACCCTGAACCCAGGCAACGTCACCATCTAGTTAACAAGTTCTGTCGGAGCCCGTCAAAAAAAGGAGATGTTCTTTGTCCGCACAGTCAGCTTTAAGAAGGAAACCCAAACCCCAAAATGACAAAAAGTTACTGCTGGGGAGGCCTAAACCCCAAACCCTAAAGCCTAGGCTTGCAAGGTGGAGGGCAAACCCTATACCCCAGACTATGTAGGTTGCGGATATCGGTGCTTCAGGATGGTATGGTTTGTGTGTAATGTGGAGGCCGGATGATTTCATTAGGGTTCGGCTATATACTATAGTTCTCCTGGGATTAGACGGGGATAAACCCTAACAGGCTAAAGGTTACATACTTTACGACAAGTTCTAAATCAAGGAACTTTTCTGGATCTCCCAAAGACTCTTGTAAGAAGTACCCTACCCGCAAAGGGACCCTATTTCCAAAAGATGCCCATGCGCATGTGTGGATGGAGACGAATGGTCACAGCAACGAGCTGCAAGAGGGTCCAGTCATAGCACCACTATTGAAAATGCCGGATCTGTTTCGAATTGGAAGGAGCCAAGTTCCGCATGATAATGTCGTTTCGAATTTGAGGGAGCCAAGTTCCCCATTATAATGTCACCCCGACCCAAAACCCTAAAACTTGAAACCTTATTTAGATCCCTTTAAAGGAACCCAAAACCCTAAACCCCAAACCCCGTGGTTCAAGCAAGATCCGGCAAGATGTCCTGCTAGGCTTAGTACAAAGTTTTTTTTGGTGTCACAAGGTCTAGACCCAAGAGTAACCTAGGAACAAACAGGGCGCCCTTTTTGGCTTAAAGGGGCTTATAAGGGAACCTGAACCCTGAAAAAAGGGAATAAAGGCCTACTCTAGGTCCTAGAGGGTAAGTCGGGGTGCTAGGAAGGACCTCCGAAAGGTCCAAAGCCTTATGATCCCCCTTAAGGAGACTTAGGGTAGATTAGGGTCTAGGGGTTTAAGGTTGAGGGTGTAGGGTATGTAAGGGATCCTAAATCACACCTACCTTCATCCCCCCGTTTCAGAAATGCCCCTAGAGTTGAACCCTGCTAATGGGTGGCGATATCCCCATGAAAGCCTACCCCCACACCCAAAACCCTAAAGCCCTGACACTGCACTTGCGGCAGTCACTAAACCCGACCTGTAGCCGAAAAGACTTACCTTTTTAGGGTTCCTTATTATTATGGTTTCTATATATAGTACCCTAAAAAGGTAGGTCTTTTCGGCTACAAGGAAACCCTAAACCCTGGCAGTCTAGCAGCGTCCCATTGTTGATGGACTCCTGGGTGGCCTGTAGTCTTCCACGGAGTTTTGGGGTGGAGGGACTACAGAGATCCGTCATATGATTTTCCTATATTGCCAAGAGGGTCCATTACACATTACAATTGTGGAATTAAGCTCAAAAAGACCATCCAAATAATGGGTTTTGGGGACCTAATTTCATAATAGTAGTATATATGGATGCATTGTAAGCCCTTACAAAAGGTAAGTTAGTGGCATGTAAGGTAGAGAATAGGCAGTTTGGGGTTTAGTGGCTTCAGGGTCTTAGAGGCTCGGGTTGATACGCGCGTCCAGAAATGCCGCCATTTTGGAAGGGGGTGCAGCCTCCGACATGCTGGCTCCGCGTGGCCACCCAGAGACTCCAATATCCCGTGATTAAGGTATCTACCTTAAATCATATTAGGAATCCTGTTATAATTTAAGGTATATTCCTTAATAAAGGGATATTGGTGTCTCTGGGCAGAATCTCATGTACACTGGCATGCCTAAGTCCCTACAACCCCCAAACCCTAAACGATTGGGGTTTGTCGGGCCGTACATTCCCGGCGCACACCGCGCCAAAGGGCCCTGATTAAGTAGCCTAGTCTTACACCTCATAGGACCTAAATTAGCCCACCGTAAATAGCTCTGCTGAGCCATAAACCTGAAGACGGTAAACCTTAAACTGGCATCGTTACAATCTAACTCCGTTGATAGCGTCAACAACCCTACATTTTGACACGTGCAGACTCCAAACCTCTGAACCCTAAACCCAAGGGTCCAAGTACCTAATAATCATAGACTCAAATCCTAACCTACATAACTACTATCTGAAAACCGAGTACCTAATTATTGGGTCCCTTGGACCTTTCTAGGGAAACCTACACTACATGGTTTTGGGTTTAGGGTTTAAGCTTAGGGGAAGGTTGATTATACTATAGTCCGTGGCCGTGTGCAAGGTCAGGCCGGAGCAATCCGAAAGTACGATTTCGAGAGTCTGGAGCCCCAGGATGCGGGCCAACGAAGGAAGTCGGGGGACGCCTGATGGGCTGAAGGGAGGTGTTTTCTGCGCTGGGCTTTGCGGTGAGAGCTTCGTTGGAGATGTCTTCCACGCTGCCAGACATCTGCTGCTGCGCCGCAGAACCTTGCACGCCTTCAGAAGGTGTTGTCTTTGAAGCCTGGCCAGCGGCGGCTGCTCCGTTTCTCGGAATGCTTACATGGCTTACAAATCCCTTAAAGGACCCCTTAACCCCCTTTAAAGGAACCCCGGTACCTAATTACTGGGTCCTTTGGCCGAAAACCCTAAACCCTAAATTTTTACCCAGGCCTGCTTAGGCCGTACCCACTCTTTCTAATAGCATGCTTGGATGGACAATGGGTGGAGCCATTGGAAAGTGGTCAAACTCAGCCCCTAGGGCTGAGCCATGCCATTGGGCCACTTGGGTGGCGCCCATGAATTTTCCCGACTCTCAAAAAAGAACAAACCCCAAGCCCGGCGACAAAAGCCTTCGGTGGACATTTCCTTTGGCACCCCCTGGCCCCCCCCGCTGGCCCCAGCCTAGCCGCTCCTGCCCCCTGGCCCCTTCTAGCCCCCCCCTCCTCCCCATTGCCTGCCCCGCACTGTTTGACGGCTCTTGACCCGGCCCGCTGCGGCCAAGGCAACGGTGGGAATTGAGGGCGCCAGCCCTAAACCCGAAAAGGTAATATTTTGGGTGGTAGCCTGTGTAAGCTCACAGCGGGAAAAGAAACTAGAAGACAAGTGGCCCGAAAGCATGATTAGCCATGAGTGTTGGAGCTAGGTAAAGTCACGGAGTCGAGTATATAAAGTCTTAGAGGGCAGTGCATAGAGTCAAGTACATAGNGAAGACAAGTGGCCCGAAAGCATGATTAGCCATGAGTGTTGGAGCTAGGTAAAGTCACGGAGTCGAGTATATAAAGTCTTAGAGGGCAGTGCATAGAGTCAAGTACATAGAGTCATATATAGTCTCGTGCGTGGATGCTTAGACTAGAGTCATAGAGTCAAGTACATAGAGTCATGGAGTCTTAGAGTCGAGTGCATAGTTAGCATAGAGTCATAGAGTCAAGTACATAGAGTCATATGTACTTCACTCTGTGTACTTCTCTGAAGGGCTTCGCACGGAAGGGTTGCAAATTTCGCCTCAATGCACATCAAAAGTAGCAACTTTNTGAAGGGCTTCGCACGGAAGGGTTGCAAATTTCGCCTCAATGCACATCAAAAGTAGCAACTTTACCTAGCGTTCGTGCGTTCGACCACGCCAATCCCTGTGAAGGGTTGCAAATTTCGCATCAATGCACATCAAAAGTAGCAACTTTACCTCGCGTTCGTGCGTTCGACCACGCCAATCCCTGTGAAGGGTTGCAAATTTCGCATCAATGCACATCAAAAGTAGCAACTTTACCTCGCGTTCGTGCGTTCGACCACGCCTATCCCTGTGAAGGGTTGCAGCCTCAATGCACATCAAAAGTAGCAACTTTACCTAGCGTTCGTGCGTTCGACCACGCCAATCCCTGTGAAGGGTTGCAAATTTCGCCTCAATGCACATCAAAAATTGCAACTTTACCCAGCGTTCGTGCGTTCGACCACGCCAATCCCTGTGAAGGGTTGCAAAGTGCGCCGCACAATGTGTCACTTTACCTCGCGTTCGTGCGTTCGACCCTGCCTGAAGGGTTGCAAAGTGCGCATGGCGATTTGTCACTTTACCTCGCGATCGTGCGCTCGACCCTGCCAATCCCTGTGAAGGGTTGCAAAGTGCCGCACAATGTGTCACTTTACCTCGCGTTCGTGCGTTCGACCCTGCCAATCCCTGTGAAGGGTTGCAAAGTGCGTATGGCGATTTGTCACTTTACCTCGCGTTCGTGCGCTCGACCCCNGTGCGTTCGACCCTGCCAATCCCTGTGAAGGGTTGCAAAGTGCGTATGGCGATTTGTCACTTTACCTCGCGTTCGTGCGCTCGACCCCGCGAATCCCTGTGAAGGGTTGCAAAGTGCGTGTGGCGATTTGTCACTTTACCTCGCGTTCGTGCGTTCGACCCTGCCAACCCCTGTGAAGGGTTGCAAAGTGCGTATGGCGATTTGTCACTTTACCTCGCGTTCGTGCGCTCGACCCCGCGAATCCCTGTGAAGGGTTGCAAAGCCCAATCCCTCCTGGTAACCTATATAGCAGGTTACTGGCCCCAGTGCCCGGAATAGGGGATGTTTGCCCGCAAGAGACCCCACGCCAGGAACCGAAAGCGCTTTAGGAACCATAATAACATATATATATATATATATATATAACGTATATATATATAAATATATATATATATTTATATATATAATATAATTATATATATATATATTAATATATATATATATATATGTATACATATATATATATATAGGACCAGGGCTCGGGATTTGGGGCGAATATGAATCGAAGCTTCCGCCCTTCCGCCTGCTCGCCTGTTCAAGCTTCAGGGCCTTTAAAATTTAATTTGCGGACCCTGAACCCTAAACCCTACAACCCTACGTCCCAAGGCTCCAGTTACCTAAGTGGGCCATGAGTTATTCTTAAATGGGTAATCCGCGGTATACTATTAAATTTGGGTAACTGGAGCCCTAGGGCTAAACCCTAAACCCTAAAAAGGCAAAACCTCCAACACCGATCAGATGCTGGCAGCTGAGATCTTCAAAGGGTTTAAGGCTCAGGGTTTAGGGGTTTTAGAGTCTAGGGTTTTTGGCACTTACGGATTTAGGGTTTCAGCAGGGACCCGGTTTAGGGGTTTAGGGGTTTTAGAGTCTAGGGTTTTTGGCGCTTACGGTCTTAGGGTTTCAGTAGGGACCCGGTTTAGGGGTTTAGGGGTTTTAGAGTCTAGGGTTTTTGGCGTAGGGACCCGCCCCACCGGCCGAGCTTTTTTGGCTGCGATCGCCGCAGCAGCTCCCGAGGCTTCTCGGCCAGGACCCTTCAGGAGCAGGGCTTTAGGGGCTTTAGAGTGCGGATAGGATCGGACTTGCACTTATAAGATATACCTGGGGTAGGCGTAGGGACAAAATATTTGTAACACCCAGATCCTGAGCAAGCTTCGCTTCAGCACACGATGCTCAAAGTTAGCGCCGGCACGTGCTTTGACACAGACAGGTTTAAGCAAGCCAAGGCTGTCTTCCTGCGAGAAGCAATGCTGGAACCGCGAATTGTAGCCTGAGTTGGCCAGAAAAGCCTATGGAGTCAAGCAAATTAAATGCCTTTCGAATCAATATAAACAACAAATTACAGAAAGCTGATCATGGATGCAGCAAGTCACCCTCGGACCGGATGTCCAGAAGAGTTTCTTCGAATGCCTAATATGCAAGGATGGACCCAACCGCCGGGTCTTCAATCAACAAACTATTATATTGGTTCGATCACACAAAAACGTACCGAAGCGGGCAAGGGGCGTGCATCTTTGGCCGAAGGAAAAACCTCATGCGGCCTTCAGCAAGGAACCTTCTCGCACACTCACGATAAAATACCAGGAATCTCATACCACGGGTGTAGAGGTCTTCTGATTCCAGCGTCGTCAGCAAACGTGGCAACTTTTCAGAGAGCAGCTGCCAATCAGCGATCGTATGCCTAGCTCACTGGATTGAGGGGTTTGGAGATTTATGGCAAAGGGTGTAGGGTTCCAGGGTGCAGGGGTTAAGGATTCATGAATATATATATTCGATTTGATGGAGATGCGGCTCGGGGCTTCTGGTTTAGTTTCGGATTGGAGGCCTAGGCATTGGGTGTCCGCACACGTGCTTTCTTCTACGATTACATGGTGGGATGGGCCCATAGGGTCGCGATCCTACAGTGCACTTATCAAAGACAACACTTCAAATCTCGTAAAACGGTGTATATTAACTACAGCACAGATGCACAGTGCTGCAAATAAGGCTCGTGAGCTCCAGGCGCTTCTGGTATGCTCGATCATCCTCATTCTGCAGTCTGGCCCCCAAAGCAGCTTGCGTCGACGAACTGGTCATTGCATCCTTAGAACTGGAATTTAGAGTTTATAACTTTCTTCGGGTTTAGGGCTGATAAACGTCGTCTATAGATTTAGAATAATTATATATAGTGTAATTATATGTGGAGTCTCGGATTATTTGGCTACTCGTATGGTTTACCCTAGGGCTCCAGTTACCTAAATAGCAAGTTACTAGGGTATATAATATATATGATTTAGGTAACTGGAGCCCTAGGGTTAGGGCTGTGGCGGTCTAGGGCCTAGGGGTCAAGGGTCAGGGTGTCTTTGGCCTGGGCCCAATCAACATAAAGGATGGTTCATAGTGCCAGCCAACAGTCTGCAAGCCAGGCCAGCACCACTCGACAATTGTAGGCTTTCGCCGAAAGGAAGGGGTAGTCAGTTTGCTTGTCGGCGCCGGTGGCATAGTGAAGGTTTGCTGGCGTGAAGGTTCTTTGGGAGCAGGAAATACCATGAATTTTGCAATACCTCTTGAACTCGTTGAATACAAGTCGAAGTTTGTCAGCAGCTGCGGTGATGCCGTCGCAAAACACGTTGTGTTCCATGAGCCATAGAATTCCCTCCGCACATACATTCTGGAGGATTCCAAGGTTGAGAATGTGCATTGTACATCCTCGCCTGAGATATAGGTCAGGGAAAATATGACCGATGTATTATAAATTATTCTAGTATATTTGCTAAACCATTGCAAGCTTAAGAGTCAGCATGGCGATGTGGAACCCCGGGATGAGAATCATAGGGTTTGGGCTTGCCGGAAACACGTGAAGAAGTGCATCTGTATTGGAAAGGCGGTCCCACTGTGCTCCGAAGTTTGTGTAGAGCACTCCATGATTTGCCAGTCGGCGGGCGTTGCAACGGTGACAGATCATAGCCCGCTTCCAGTTGCGAAGTAGGCCAAAAGTCTCTCTCATATACATTTGATCCCCCTTGTATTCGGCAACCGCATACCGAGCCGAAAGTTCGGGTTTGCTTTCAGCCAGCTGCAACTGCCACCTGCTCAAGTCCGATGCTGTGCCACTGGGGCCTGCTTTGGGGCGACGGCCGCTAAACGCCACCGAAAAACTCCATGCGGCCCTGTGGTAGATCGGCCTCAATGTCTCCTCCAAATGATAACATTAGCGTGAGCATATTAATAACATATAAAATTAATGTTGGATCCCCGAAGCCACAACCTCTTAGTAGTCGAAACCGTGCCCCGTAACCGTCTCAAATTTCTCCTCGCCAGCACAGTAGAAGGAGTTCACAACAAAGTATGTAAAGTTCTTCTTCCATGGCTCGCCTTTACAGGGATGACACAATGATAAGGCTGGGTTGCGATCAGCTATGTGTAGACTACTACAGATATACAATGTCCCGCTAGCTAACCATGCATATCGCTTTAGAGAAGACTATGTCCCAAAACCCGATTCAAACCGGCCTTTGCATTTGTGCAACGTGAAGGTGAACATCAGTGCGAGAAACGAATCTCCCTGTTTCGTGAACTGAGCTTCGTCCCCATAGACCTGAATAGAAAGCCCCTTAAGGGTTGCGATTTTGGGATTCAAGATTATAGGGTATGGGAAATATTATATTTGGGGTTCCGGTTCTTGACGGTGTTGTCAAGTTGTGTCCAAGGACCTGGGGCCCCTAAGGGTACATAGTTTGAAACCGAGTGCATTGTCCGAGGTGCAGAGATGGGAATGCAGTGCTCGTCAGCAGGATGCCGGACGGCCCAGTCCACACCACGGGATCTGAAGTGATTCCAATACCGCCTCAAGGGATGCTGGAAGTTTTGATTTTGGGAGTGCTTCACTTACAGGGCTGGGCGATTAAGAAATAGGTTTCAGCCTAGATGCACGATCTCGTCGTCAGGGATGTGGATTCGCTCCGTGCACCATATATACTCGATGTATTCGTGGGGATCCCAAAACGGCAGAGCCTTCTCGACCCTTTGCATTGGATCTTCAGGATGGAGGACGGGGACGGTAACCCAGTTGAAGTCCTAAGTGTGTGGTTAGGGAAATATGACTTGTAAGAAACGGTCGATTGGACTATTTAGTCAGGGCACGATAGGAAGCCTCACATAGCGAAACAAATCGCGATCACAGTTCCCCAGACGCTTCTTGTTGTACATCTTTGCGACTCGGGCGGTCACGGCACTCACATTCTCGTTTCCAGCTTCCTTGCAGTATGCACTTCACAAAAAGATCAGCCTGTGCATAAGTGCTTTATTCATTATTCTACGGCCCACCCTTTGGTCCTGGACAGCTGCATAAGCATTTTCCACGATGGCTTTGGCACTCTGCCGACCTTCGCCCAGCGACTTGAACCTAAGCTGCTACAGATATTATGTAAACACACCCAGGCACTACGGACATGCTCAGCAACCACGGAATTACCGGGGATCGCACATGTGTGTAGCCAGTGCAACACCCTCATCAGAACTTTCATCGCCATCAGACTCCAGCTCGATCCCTGCGGGGGGCGGGGGCCGGATAATCGTACGAACCCACCCACAACCAGATCTAGATTCTAGAGTTGAAACATCAAACATGCATTTCGCCCGGCGGAGGTTTCTTTTTGTGGCATCGGCAGCAGCGGCAAGTTGCACGAGGCTCGCTCCTCGTTGTCCCCAAAGCACTCAAATCCTACAACACGATTCGCCCTCTCCGGAGCTTGAGTGCTGCAACCCGACTAGTTGTAGGATCCTATGGCTAGCTGCTTGAGGCCCGGGCTGAGGGTTTAGGGCAGCGTAGTGTATACTGGCGCTCAAGAATCCAAGGTCCAGGGAGTAGCTAGCACTGTATTTAGCAGCCTCGGCCCCTGACCCATAAACGGTTTTTAACCTACACCTCAGCTCTACATGCACACAAGCACCTATGAGAAGGATGTTCGTGCTCACCACGAGTGCATATGATTTGTTTCGACGGTTTCGTCTGATCATATCCAAAACTACTTTGCTCCTGCCTTTGCCTTTGACTTTGCGGAACCCTTTGCTGGCTTAGCAGCAGCATTGGATTTCTTCTCAGCCGTACGAACCGGCTCAGACGCCGTTTTGAACTTTTTCAGGGCATCTTCGAGATCCTTAACCACGTAGTATACACTTACAACATACAGTTTGACATCCATATGTGAAAGTGTTGCATCCAGAAATATTATATTTAGCCAGGTGACATGGAAAAGAGGCTTCATCATCTCTTCCGGAAGCTTCTTGCCGATGGCAGTCGCAACCTTAATCTTAACCTGCTCCAGGTGGCACTTCGCGGGATCCACATCGGCCATGATGGCCGTCTTCATGTGGTTCGCCCTGGGACAGTGCTGGTAGTTTAAGGTTGTAGGGTCTGGGGTTTGGGGATTGAAACTAATTGAGACCGATTGAGACCGCGAGTTTAGGAGTTTATAGGGGTTGGGGTTTAGTTTTTCGTGTGATCATAAGATATGGCTAGAGTTTAGGAGTAGGGGTCTGGCCGGGTTTCGCACTCGCACAAAGGCAGGCAAGGCTCCACGTAGTCGGGGTTTAGGGTTCGAGGCTTAAGACCTAGAGTGTAGGATTTAGGGTCTCATAATATATATATATATAGAGAGAGAGAGAGTTCTTTATCGCTACTCGGCAATAGAGACTTCCTAAGCCAGCCCTAGCGATAACCTTGAGGGTTGCCAATCCCATGTTGCAGTAAATCAGGATGCACATATATATATATATATATACAGACTGATGGAATGACGCATAATTATATTGCAATTGTGTACCGACCCTAAACCCTTGACTTCCGCCGGGGATGTATGTCCCAGGGGTTTCGGGCGTCGTCAGGCTTGTGGTTTCGGGTTTATGCTAATTCAGGGCTCAGGGGTTTATGGGTGTAGTACTTAATAAGGGGATGCATTTAGTATTATATAGCTAGGGGTTAAGGTCTTGGGCCTTGGGGACGGGAAGTTTATGCAACATATAAGCCCAGGTGCACACCAGCTGCAGTCAGGATCTCCTGGAATCCTTCATAGTGAATGATCTCCTGGTTCGCCCGCTTGTCAGCCTTGGTAAGCAGCTATGTACTAATGCTTGATCATATGAGCTTATTACATTTTAGGGGGCTTAAGGTTGCAGCACTTTGGGGTTATAAAATCGAGGGTCTACCCGGGTTCTGGAAGGGTCTTGGAAAGTTTCTGACGTTTGGGTTCTGGGTTTGGGGTGCGTGGTTTAGGGTCTAGGGCTTGGGATCTATGTGTAATCCGATCGAGTGACATCCTGGGCTTTGTCCCTCCAAGTCTTCTCCTTCTTTGTCTTCGGCTTCGGCTTGGGGGGGGGCGGCGGCGGCACATATCCATCTGTAGGCGCCTGCGGCATCTCTTGGTCCAGCAAGCTGTCCCTTGGCACACAATATCACCAGCTAGCAAGATACTTACACGTTTGTTCGATTTCACCAAGTGTATATAGTACCCGACAAGCCACATTGCATCATGCATGTCGCCTTCATCCACATTGTCTGCCTCCATTTGGAACTCGGCGGAATGCTCAAACGTCTTCTCTTTGATGTCTTTGATCGTGTCGAAGCTCTTCAGCAAGGTCATTTCCTGCGCATCATCTAGAAGGGCTAGGTCGAAATCCAGAAGCCCCACCGTAGAGCCTTAGTCCCTACCTGGCCTAATAACCTAGGGCTCCAGTTACCTAAATGGTAGGTTACTATCCATATTATATTATAATTATTTTACCCTATAGTAACCTACTATGTAGGTAACTGGAGCCCTAGGGAATAATATAAGCCCCCTCTCCTCAACCTTCGGAAAATTCGGGTGCTTCTGCAAAAGCTTGCCGGTCATGCGGGGGTCGATCTCGAGGTGCCGGGCGTACAAGTCGTTGGCCAAACTGTCGCCCAGATCCGCCCTCAGAAACTTCAGGGTTTTCCAAACGTAGATTTCCTCCGTCTTCTTTTGCTTCTTGCTCCTTCCAGCAGGCTTTAAAACTTAGGCTTCGCAGCCACTGGGTGTTCTGGGTTTTATGAATCTAGGACCGAGGAGTCTAGGGCTTTGCAGATCGCGAATTGATTGCGGGAGTGCGAAACCCAAGACCCAACTGTAATTCACCTTATTATAGAAACGGTTTTGGACTCGAGGGCCTAGGGTTCTGATAATCTAAGTTTATATTATATACATAGTAATGAAGTGACCCCTAAGGTGCCCGAATCCTGAAACTCAAAGGCAGATGTTCTGTCCCTTCCGGAAAGCGCCTATATTCTTAAAAAAACAATAACCGAATCCATCTGGCGATGCGGTGTCCCAACACGAGTACTGAAGCTCATGAGCTAATATTATAAGTCAGTTAATTTAGAGCTCTGAATGCAACGATATTCATAAGCCCCTGGCCTCCCAAACCTGAAATTTTTTAACCCCGGACCCCGCCCGAAACCCCAGCATAAACCCCTAAGCCTATGAAGCTTTAGACTCCTCAGCCAATTAAAGCACGTGATTCTGCTACGTTTCTGAGACTTCGGGTGGGGGTGCTTGTTAGGCTTAGGGTTTAGGGTTAAAATTCAGGGTTTTGGGTAAGGGCCTTTAGGGCCTAGGGTCCCGGAGCCCCAGACCTTAGATAGCCGTAGCTGAAGCTTGCAAATTGCTTGATCACACTAATGCACCGGCCTCATCGAGATCACCACGGAGCTTCTCGACCATTCCGCCCGACAGGACAGATAGTGCATGTACATCTCGTGCATGCGACTTGTGCGATCCGAGCCTAGGTGTGTATACTATATTATGCATGCCTACATGCCAGGTATGTATTGTGTTAATACACTGTCTACACACACAGTGACTATACTTAATAGGGCCTATCTCATCTCTATCATTAATTAATTAAACATATTCTACAATTACCCGATAAGGCTCTTCGCTCTGCATCAGCCATCTTCTAGCGAACTTCTGGCGGCGCTTTGGGGCCTTGGAGGTGTACAGATCAAGCTCGTTTTAAATACCATACCATGCGAATCCCGATTCCTTTCTGAGTAGCAGGCTGCGACCCGACCGATAGAATCTGGCATACAATGCAGCCGGAGATAAGACAACACCGTGTTTGTCCCTCCTCCACTTGTCGTCCTTGTTCAGCACCAGGTCCACCTCCGTCATTTCCGGCTGTGCTTGGCCACCAGCTGCCGTGTCCGCACCACTCTGCTGCTGCACCGGCGTCTGCTTGACTTCATCGGCCTTGTCGTCCAGCACCATCGCGCTCGGCTTGTCGTCTGGAACTTCCGTGCTTGGCTTGTCTTCTGGAACACCCGTGCTCGGCTTGTCGTCTGGAACACCCGTGCTTGGCCTGTCCTTTGGAACACCCGTGCTTGGCTTGTCGTCTGGAACACCCGTGCTCGGAACACCCGTGCTTGGCTTGTCGTCTGGAACACCCGTGCTCGGCTTGTCTTCTGGAACACCCGTGCTTGGCTTGTCTTCTGGAACACCCGAGCTCGGCTTGTCGTCTGGAACACCCGTGCTTGGCTTGTCTTCTGGAACACCCGTGCTTGGCCTGTCGTCTGGAACACCCGTGCTTGGCTTGTCGTCTGGAACACCCGTGCTTGGCTTGTCGTTTCGAACACCCGTGCTTGGCTTGTCGTCTGGAACACCCGTGCTCGGCACACCCGTGCTTGGCTTGTCCTCTGGAACACCCGTGCTTGGCTTGTCGTCTGGAACACCCGTGCTTGGCTGGCCTTCTGGAACACCCGTGCTCGGCTTGTCTCCCGTGCTCGGCTTGTCTTCCTGAACCGTCTTCGTGAAGTACTCCTCCTTCTCGATGCCCTTCTCCATGGCCGGCTCATCCAAGCTCTCTCTGCTGACACTGCCCAGTACCAAGGTGGTGGCGGAATCGAGGCTCCTCAAAGAGCCTGCTTCCGATCCAGCCTGGCTGTCGCTCTCGCCATAATTGTCGTAGGCTCTCTCAAGCAGTGTTTCCAGATCGGGCTGGGTCTCCTCTGCTTTTATCTCCGGAGCCGACAAGCTGTCCACAGCGCCCCGGCGGCCCCATTGCACAGATGAGGCCTGCCACTCACCTGCACTCCAAGAGCCGCCACCCCAACCCCAACCGTCCCAGGACGATGGGGTGCCGCGGTACCATGCATCCCAGCCGTGGGCATCCCAGCTTCCGCTTCCGTGCCAGGACTCGTCGCCCCACCAATCATCATCCTTCTTCTTCTGAGCCGGGGTATCCACAGACATGCTTCCGGGTGTCGCGAAATCTTTGGCCAGCACCTTTGGCCCCAATGGCGTCATCGTCGTCGACATGGGAGACTCCGAGGGCACCTGGCTCCCGGTCTCTGCGGCCGTCCAACCTCGATCTTACCGTTACAAAAGCACATACCCGTACCTCCTGCCTACTTACCTCCTAACTACTTACCCAGCCATGTAGATCTATTGACATCTACAGCTGTATATGTGTCTATCTACTCTATAGATCTACTTAGCTCTCTAAATAATAATATATATAGCTAGAATATATATATATATATTATACCCTGCATATCCATCGTTCTATCTATGTGTTTGTCTTGCTCTGTATCTACTCTCTACATGAATATCTAGCAACCTCTAGTACCTACATACCTATATACCTAATTAAATATTCTATACCTATAAATAATCATGATATATGTGTATATATATGTATAATTATATAGTATTTATATACACACATATCATGATGTTAAAACCTATACGACCAGTCATTTCTAGGTGTGCATGCCTGCAGCACTGCATCCACGACACATGCCATGTCTACCATCAAATTAGAACTGTATGCTGTAAAGCTTCGGGTATTGGGTTATTAGGCTGTAATACGATATGAATTGTAGCTTGGCTGCAACGGCGAACCGGTGCTGGCGTAGAAGCGAGCCCAGCACTACTCGTAGTCGAAGACTTCGGCCTCAATCAAACGGAATCTATCCCAAGTGTAGGGTTATGGGTTTGGTTTAGGGTGTAGGGTTGAAAGCCTAGAAGTAAGCTATGTTAGTACTATATTAAAGGGTAGAAATATTTGGTGGATTATATTGTTATAGAGTTCGGTTTATATATTAAAAGGGTTCTGGTTTTAGAGGCCGGCCACTTGGGCGTATATTGGGAAACTTATTATATAACTGGGAGTCTTGTAGGTAGGGGGTTAGGGGATTTAGCGTGTGGGTAATTAGTCGTCTGGCATAGATCGAGTTGCATTGAGTAATTGGCCGCTGGAGGCAACTGGAAGTCACACCGAAAAACCCATAATAAATTTGTAGAAAGACACGATTCTGGGGTCTTGGAGGATGGCGGCTGCTTGGCCTGCGCTGCTGGCACAGAAGGCGGCACCTTCGTAGACAACCTTCTCGTAGGCGGAGCAGCTTCTGCTGCGGGGCGAGGCTTCTTCAGATCCGGGCTTTTGATCGGGGTCCTGGGCTGGCATGCATATGGCTATATTGAGGCTGGTAGATCCGATGCTTAATGCGAAATACCGACTTAAATGCCATACCGAGAGTCGACTTCGCGGACACAGAACAGGTGCTACTTTCGGGTTGGGCGTAACACCCTTGGCCAAAGCTGCCCTAGCCTTAGCCTGAGCAAGGAACTTGGACACGTCGGCCCCCGCAGGCGTACAGTTCGCTCCATTGCCACGTTTCATTTCCTGCGTCAATCGGAGGTTTGCGTGGGGCCGCCTAAGGGGATTTGGGGCGTTACGGTTCCAGGCCCTGTGTTACGGTTCCGACCCCTTGTTTTACGGTTCCGACCCCTTCTTTTACGGTTCCGAGGCCCCCGTTACGGTTCCAAGGCCCCCGCCCCACCCACCCTGCCCCTGGCGCCTACTTACGGGTCGCCTCTTCCCTCGGCCCCGGCTACAAATTGGCTAGAAATCCAGAGGAAAGCCTCAAAACTTCGAAGCCGACGTGGTCCTGAATCCGCTTTGCCGCCACTCTGCAGGCGAGATGTCCACACCGCAATCCTCAGAGGCACAAGGTGATGGTTTTCTTATAACAGGCTTCGGGTTTCGGACTTAAAAGCTTGTCGGGCTTAAGGGCTTCGGGTTTAGGCGTAGGGCTCGTGGGGTTTTGCAATAATTTATACGTATACCATATCTCATACCCTACCACATCATATCGTGTATCATATATACATACATATATATTATTATGATTATATCAAGAAGTTATAATATCATGTCAATATAGTTAATATATATATATATATACATACATATACATATCATACATGATCATATAGCATGTCATGTCATGTCATATCATATACCACGATCTCATCTCATCTTATATATCAGATCTTACTACAGGAAACATTAAATTACCATATAGCAGCAGGCATCCATCCATCCATCCTTCCTTCCTTGATCCATCACACATAATAATAAAATAAGAATAGTAATGCTAATATTAATATCCTGATGGTGTATCACTTGTAACTGGCTGCCTGCTTGCCTCGATAACGAAGGCTCACTCTATCGGGCTTCAGGACCTCGGGTTTAGCTCAGAGGGTTCGGGCGATGAAATTAAGGATCCTATAGTGTATAGGTTTGGGGATGATTCCTGTCGAGGGGCAGTATGTTGGTTGCAGGAACTTCAGGAACTATTTAGTTATACGTATACATTGAATTTCCTGGCGAGCGGCCGAGATAGGTATGCGTGCATAAAATGGCTTGGTGCCCAAGATCTTGGGCTAAGGGGTTAAAGGGGTTAAGGGTCCCGTGCACACCGACATCGAGCATCCAGAGCATCTGAGCATCATGGGCAATGTCGTCACGGTCATCGCTGGCCCGGATTTGGAGCCGGAGAAATTGCTGAACCAGCGGCGCAAGCGTGTCGAGGCGGTGAGGCAGATCAAGCCCGTCTCAGATTACAGAGCTTTCAACCCCGCTCGCCTGCGGAGAAGCCCTGAGCCCGCCGGAGCCATCGCTCCCGGACCCCACGAAGGTTCTCAGACTGGTGGGAGGACAAGTTCTTCTGGGCCCAGCACACTCGTCAATATGCTCTGCGGAGGCACATCAGCTATATCCTCCATCACGGAGCAGGTTGTGACAATCTCGGTGCACCACCACAGCACCCGGCAACCTAAGCCTTTTGGGACATCGCCATCACCGAGCATCAAACCCACCCGCCCCATCCTAATAGTCTAGGTCTTGGGCACTCGTAGTGCAATACTCTAGATCTACTCCTGTCGCCTCGCCCGGGCATCCTGTACTCTCACGACCGCAAAACCGATGCTAGTGAGTCCCGATCCAGATAGAAGGTTTCTGGTTTCTAATATTTTGGGTGTGTTCTGTGCAACGTTAGGGGTTTACTTTACGGCTTATTAAATCATATATGGTTGCATTATATATATATATGTATACACATACATACAGGTGTGTATATATGTATATACACATATGTATATATACACACACATATAGATAAGGTGTTTTTCTTGGCTTCGGGTTCCTGATTATGCGGCTTGTGCATGTACTGCCCAGCAACCAGCTGAAAGCCAGGACTCGGGTAGCAGCTTGTGGTTTCTATACTAGTAGTAGAAATAGCGAACTCCCAATCCTCCAATATAATCGGACACTCCGTGGCCAAC
Organism: Symbiodinium sp. clade A Y106; assembly: GCA_003297005.1. Lineage (NCBI taxonomy): Eukaryota > Dinophyceae > Suessiales > Symbiodiniaceae > Symbiodinium > Symbiodinium sp. clade A. Next base: position 16,587 of record BGNK01001316.1, on the reverse strand, counting down.
TTTATCACCCAGCCTTAAAGTTTCACCCAGTCCTACACTAACAATAAACCAGAAATCTCCGATTGCACAGTGCTTGTCCAAGCCCGTATATAGTTAGTAACCTAGTATTTAGGTAATTACCTAAATAGCTAGGTTACTAACTATATAGTATGCAACCCAGTAACTTACTATAGGTAACTGGAGGTCTAGGGATATTAGGTAAATTTTAGTGAATAGGAGTCAAGGCCCTTCATATGTGTAAGCCCCAACCCTAAGCCCTAAAGATTCGGCCTCAGAAGCTTCGAGTTTCCAGGTGGGGTTCCAGGGCTTTCAAGTATGTGCTGTTATCAACATAGGAGTACCATCAAATAACACCGACCCCAGGCTTCTGGTTTCAGACTAGGCCTAGGGCTACCCTAATCTTGCCGCATTGAATCTCTACGCATTATACTTAAACCCGACACCCTAATCTAATTGACCTTTAATTACGTACCACACCCCTACTCCTGAACGTTGCAGGTCCGTGTGGCTGCCCAAAGCGTGTGGCTGCCCAAAGCGCGTGGGCGAGGGCGAGGCCTAGGATTTAACGGTTTTAGGTTTTAAGGTTTTAGAGAATCCTTTCTGGGAGGTGTAGGCCTGATAGGATCGGCAGGGCTCTGTCTAACCGGCTTATATGGTTTTTGTGGAACTCGGCCTACGAACCCAACCTGGGCTCGCCGGTTGAGGCATCTGTAAGTTCGGGATTTACGGTATTAATATACTTGGCAGCAGCAGGAGGAGTGGGAGTACTCCAAGGCAATAGGAGTAGTAGTAGTAGTAGTTGTAGTTGTTGTAGTACTAGTACCAGCAGCAGCAGCAGCAGTTAGTAATATCACTAGTACAGTACTGGAACAGAGCCTTGCACTTTGGTTCGTGACTTCGGGATGATCGGTGACCCTAATGATCAGTGACTCTGGGTTTGCACACCAGCATTTAGGTTTCAGCATCGACCTCAGGTTGCAAGGTGACTTCGGGAATAGAAATTCAATCATTAATGTAGATAGTTTTTATTTTGAGGTTATAATTTTTGAACCTTTCAAGGAATCGACATATACTGCACTGGGTTTGACCCACGTGCATTGCACACCGGGGCCGGGCCAGGACACCCCCCCTGCTAGCATGTCTTGCAGAAAGACTGCATCAAGGCTTTGAGCTTCGTGCTGAACTGATCATGCCAGTCGCACATCTGAGCAACCACATCAGAGACGCCCCACCACCCCCCACCCACGACCACCCCATTTGGGTTTGTCACATTAGGAATATTAAAATAATGTTGATACTGATCATAGCACCCTGAGGGGGAATCCGGTGAAACATCCAGTCAGAGGATTGAAATTCGGGCTTTGGAAACAACGTTTGTAAGGTGTGGGGTTTCGTACCCGGAGATTTTAGGGATTTGGACTTTCGGCTTATAATTATAATATAGGCCCCAAGCACCGTTGAGCCCCAACAGGTTATAGTTTTGGGTTCGAAACCTAAACCGCCCTAAGCCCTAAGCCTTTTCCACACCCATAATGTTAAGGCTCAGGGTTAAGGGAAACAAGCAGCCTCATTCAATCATATAACTTTTATCGGGACAAATCATACCCTTGCACACACTTAGGGTTCTACACCCAACCCTTTGGTGCCTAGTTGACCTTCCCGATTGGGGTTTTAGCACTAAGCCTATCCCAAGATATTGGTTAGGGCTGGAAGGCCCAGCCTCAGACCCCGAGTTTGGAGATCTATAGTGCTAATATATAACTATAAGTAGCGAAATGATCAGTGTAATGCCCAGGCTCAGAACTCGATGAAGGCGGGCCGGGCACGAAGTCGCCTGGGATGGACGTGGGATTACATATAGTATAGTACTTAGTCGGGGGTTCACTCCTGCGTGATGTAGCATCATGGTGTGCACATGTTTCACTTGTCATAAGGCAAGCTGCAAAGAGCGACCAGCCAGGGCCCCGAAAAGATGTAAGCCCAAAAGCTCTTTCAGGGATCGATGTTGAAGCAGCAGTCGGATTAAAAGCACTGGCATTGCAAGTTGCACATGTACTGGGAAGCCGCTCGAAAAAGTTCACACAGCACAAACTCTTTGCCCTTTGCCCGATAGCCGGCTCCCGAATGCTTGGAAATCCCGAAAGCTGAAAGCCCTACCTCTGTAGGATTCCACAAATGCAAACACATATATTAGGGCTCCAGTTACCTAAATAGTAGGTTACTAGGGTACATAATATATGGATTAATATATGGATAGTAACCTACTATTTAGGTAACTGGAGCCCTAGTATATGTGACATTAAATGCTTCGGATTCAGCATGTAGATCTTTCCTTCTGGGATTCCCGTAAACCCGAAGCCCATTGCTGCTTCGCGATATCCGCTACGTAGGCACGATCACACACCGTAGCCGGCCATACCGCCATCGGTCGTCCATACGAGAAGAACCTGGGTGGATAGTTCGGTGGGCTTCAGTCGATGTATACATCAGGCTCCCCATATTCATTTATTCTTCAGGGTTGGGATTGTATACAGCCTGGGCTCCAGTTGCCTAAATAGTAGGTTACTGGGGTATATATATATAATTATATATGGTTAGCAACCTACTATAAAGGTAACTGGAGCCCTAGGGCAGGCTTGAACTGGGAGGAAATCTAGCATTCTACGATCGGATATGTCGGTTCCCGAACCTCCGGCAGTCCGGCTCAGGCTGTCCGGACTACGGCGTGAGCAGCTCGAGGGCTTCCGGGTTTTAGTGCGGGAGTTTAAGGTTTAGGGTTTAGGATTTGGTTCCGGGTTTAGGTTTTATAGATTAGAGGTTTGTAGGATTATAGCGAACCAATAAGCCCAAACCATGAATCCGAAGTTGTGGTATGTAGAGCACTCTGCACACCTAAACCGGAAGCCCAAAGCGCCGATCGTGGGGATGAACATCCCCAAACCTCTTTACCCTCAACACGACCCCATACCCCGGCTATGCTCAAAGTGCTTGAAAGGCCCGTGAATTTAAGACCCCCGACTGCCTTAAACCCGAATCCCTCATTATCGACCCTGAAACCATATGTCTTATATTTTTTTTATCAACCCTGAGCCCTAAGACATCTACTTCAAACCCCCAATCGTCTGCAGAGCGATCGCAAAACCGCAATGGCCACTTCGACAAGGTGACTTCGTCCTAAGGTCAATTCCCAAATCCTCAAAACCCAGCAATGTGTCGAAGGAGCCTGTCCAGTCCGAAGACCAGAGGGAGCAAAGTCTTGTCAACCTCAAGGCAAGTAGTAGTAGAAGTGTAGGAGACTAGTAGCTAGCAGCAGCAGTAGAAGTAGAAGTAGAAGTAGAAGTAGAAGTAGTAGTAGTAGTAGTAGTACTAGTAGTAGTTTTAGTAGTAGTAGTAGTAGTAGTCGTGGTGGTGGTGGTGGTGGTGGGGGTGGTGGTGGTGGTGGTGGTGGTAGTAGTAGTACTATAACTACTGGACTAGTAGTACTATACTAGTACTAGTACTATTGTTGATGGACAAAATCCTGCATTGCCCATAATAAGGAATATACCATATATAGTTCCCATATATAATTTAGGGTCCTTAGGGTCATGCAGGATTTTGTCCATCAACAGTAGTACTAGCATATTAAATAAGTAGTACTAGTACTACTACTACGTATTACTACTACTACTACTACTACTACTACTACTGCTGCAAAGCAGTAGTAGTAGTCGTAGTAGTAATAGGCTAGTTCAGTATATAATGATAACGTAATAGTACTCTAGAAATGGTCGTGCTTATTATCATGACGGGGCAAATTACTCCAGGCCGGAAAACAGCATCGAGATATCCCGTGGCCGCATCATACTGTAGTATAGATCAGGATCTTCATCGACTCCACATCCAATAACCGTTCCTGGGTTGTACTAGTTAGCTCTATCTGCTGTGAAAGACCACTGTCTCCCTCTAGAGTATAATGCCATGAGACGTATTCCGGGCTGTACCGGAAGGCGATAAAATCGAGTCCACATATGGCCAGAATCATCGGAGATTCCAGCGATGCCAGCCACGAGAAAAAAGCGCCACATCACATATCGATGGCCTCGGATGATCATCTCCTCACTTTAATTTAAGTTTACTGATGTCGAAGCTTTAGGGGCTTAAGGTTTAGGGATTTGCTACCTAACCGTTCAGATTGCGAAGCCTAACCATACAGGGTCGGGATCGACTGGATCAGGCCTCAATTTTCTAGTCAAGGTGCTGCCTGCTGAATAATTGCATGAAGCAGCCACTGCACGAGCCAACAGCACAACATGTATCGTGCTTGTGTAATCACTTGCTGCAGATACGTCAGCATTTAGACTGCAGACACTCGAAATCGATACAGGGCTGCCAGCTACATATTTTGACACGTCGAAAGCAGCATCTGCGGCACTCATGTCCACCACTGAACGGCAAAGCCGAGGCCCAAAATGAACAGCATGGTTTATGTGTTCGGGCAGGATCACCATGATATGTGATGTCGGGGAGGCCATCAAATTTAAAATCTCACATCTTGTAGACTGGACCCTTTCCAGTCAGGACGATCATATCCATTCCACAGCAGCTCTACTTCACGGCCTTTTCGGCCCGGCGCTGGGCCGTCAACTTTGCCAAAGCCTCTTTGTCCTGCTCGAAGACATCTTCCACCACCGATATGTCCTTGCCCTCCTCCAAAGACTCAGCCTCAAAAAGGCATCCGGATGTTTTGGCAGCTCGACACTGTTGCCACTGCCACTAATATGGTAGGCTATCTATTTAAAGGCAAGCCACGGCTTTGACACAAGGCTCAACAATCTCCTTCCACGTGATAGGCAGCCCCGTGTGCTTGCCGGAGATGAACAGCACCTGCTACACTGCTACACAAAGCCGCAACAGTGCACACATCACAAACTGAGCTGCACGAACATCCTGCCTGCTTCTTCGGCCTCGTTGGGGTCGCTTTGCGTACGACACCGCACTCCAAATGTGGCCGGCTCCAGTACGGCATTACCTCAATGCGAGGTTGTAGCAGTAACAACATACTGCCATCACGAATATAATGTGCGTTTCTATTGCAAGCTGAAGAACTCTGTAGCTCTCAAGGTCCGGGAGGCTGTCCAGCACCTCCTTCTCCTCGGCTGCCCTGCCTTTCTTGGATTTCTTCTCGTTCTTGGCTTTATCATCATCCGCCTCGCCCTCCTGCTCCTCAGCTGTCTTGCCTTTCTTTGCTTTCTTCTCGGACTTGGCTTTATCATCGATACCCTCCTCCGGGATTTGCACCATACCGCCGGAGCCGGCGACCACTTCCGTCTCTGGCCCAAAATCCTCGAGCTCCTCCACCTTTCGCTTTGCAGCTGCAGGCCGCTTCAATGCGGCACCACTCCTGCATGATTATATACGTATACATGATCGGCACACAGGCACACACATACACACTTTATAAAATAATGCAATGCAATTGCAACCGTGCTCCTTCCACGGCCGCCTCCACGGCCGCCTCCACGGCCACGTCCTCTAGTCTTCTTTTCCGCCTGCTCAACAGTTGCGTTCGCCTTGGCAGCTGCTCGCCTCGGATGGAACATGTACATGTACACTCTAAGTACGATTGTACGTGCTTTCATGCCACATGATGCAGCCCATGTGCAAGTATACTATTTTCGCTGGGTAACAGTTTGGACTGCAGCTCGGACAAACCAGAGCCCTCACCGCTTGCATCCTCCAACATTTTTTCAGCCTGGCTGGAATCCCAGGTTGGAGCATCGGCCACCAAGGGTTTGCGATCCTGCAAGCTTCGAAATCCATATCTTCCTAAGCGACCCTTCCACTAAGTCCTTGTCGCTCGTTCGATCGCCGTGGGAGTCCTCCTCGGAATCTTTCGGATCCTGCACAATACACCAAAAAGCTTAAAAAATGGTACAGGTACTGATGCATATATAGAGAAAGAGATGTCATACATACATGGACACATACAGTCCTTCTCGGGCTTCTGCTTCTCGGCTGATGGGGGATCGGGCTGGGTGGCTGGCACCTCGTCTTCCTGCAAAGGTAGATTGCAAGCACGTTGCACAGTTGTATGCGAAAATGCGCTTCCTCCTGCTTCTCCACCATCTGGGTGTCTTCATCTGTAGATCGCATCGCACCCTGCATGCGAAAAAAATCATACGATTTTACGAAAGAAGAAGCATCAGATACTGTCCTCGAAAGCAGGCACTGGCGGGTAGCTCTTCTCCACTGCCTGTACAATCAACTGCAACTTATAATAATATATGGCCCTCTATCACACAAGGCTTCACGTCAACCCTCGCCTCGTTATCCTGAACCCCATGATCGGCTGGAGTCTGCAGCATATCCGGGTCCCCATCTTCGGCTGGAGCCTCTTCAATATCCTGGTCCCCATCTCCGGTTGGAGCCTCCACCATATCCTGGTCCCCATCTTCGGCTGGAGACTCTTCCATATCCTGGTCCCCAGCTTCGGTTGGAGCTTGAGCTTTCAAGATATCCTTCAGCGTCTGTATCTTGGCCGACCTCATGGTATCAATATGCATGCACACACACACTCTCTCTCTCTCTCTCTCTAGCTCTCTGTGTCCATCTCTCTGTCTCTACATCTGTCTTTCGACCTCGCCACCCACCGCATGCATATGTGCCGGAAAGAAGCTTCGATCGATCCGGAGTTTTCCGGAACAATCTCACCAAATAGATCACTCGGGCTCGCAAAGTCCCGGAGTGGTAATCCACCCACATCTGCAAGCCAGATGAACAAAGCTATTCGCTCGGCAATTTAATATTGCAACACTAGTGTCACAGCCGCTGAGGACGAGTCTAGGCTACATACACACACACACACGTGGCCGGCCTGGCTTTCCTTCTTCTTCACATCTTTGCCAATGATATCGTGCTCAGACAGAATCCAATCGAAACCTTCCTGGGCTGAAATGCGTATTCTGTGGCATTTGCGAACCTGCTATAGCATGGCAAGCTACCTTGTACTTTCCCAGAGCAGGCTGAGTGCACCCGAAAGATGCAAGCAGTGGAGCAATCGCATCGAAAGCAACCTCCACGGCAGCATCTGATATGAATTGGAAGGGCTCCAAGAGTTCATTCCCCTCAGATGCACAATATATTTAACGACATGCATTTAAAAACTATGAGCATGCCACCACACTTCGAAATCCTGTTGCTGCCGAATCTCTTCCTTTCGCCGCGCTTCCCCAGCACGGCTGTGCTTTTTCCCCTCGTGCTTGCCCCGAACCCATTCGTCCAGGATATCTTTGATCACCATGGTCCTCGAGTATGCAATGCAATTTGCAAGCTATATACGACAAATACTCAAATCTTGCTCGCGGCCAGCTAGCTACACCACATGTACAGCTAAGCAACTCATAATCGCACGATGAATCGAACTCGGCATCGATAGCAGCATCTGCTTCCACTACAGCGGCACACATATCATTCGACATGTCCGCAGGAGCAGCCGTGCCCCGGACCCCTCAGGCCTGGAACTGCTGAAAAACAAAACGGCTGTTGACTCCAAGCTATGCGTGCATGCATGGCATACAATGCAACATGCTATATAGCGAAGCACTTGTAAATGCAGAGAGCTGCACACGATGCAGGGAAGCCGGTCGGGGGGTTACACGTTTCCGCTTGTTCTTCTCCAGCAGCTTGCTTCGAGAAAGCAGCAGGGCTCGCTGCATGGCAGCGATGCACCGGACACCATTATGAGACACAGCTGTAGATCTGACCTACTGCACAGCACTGCATGTATGACATGCAATCGACATTTCCTGGTCCTGGGTTGCAGGGTGCTACAGACTTCCAGGCTACAGGTCTTATAGGTTTCGGGGTTTGGGGGGATTTAATGTACTTGCTTTAAGATTTGGGGGTATAGCAGTACCTATTGTTTCCGGGATGTCCAAACGGGATGAACCGGAAATTGCAGCCCTTCCATGCCGACATCAACTCATCAATCTCTCGGTCTGTCTCCTTCTGTCCCCTTATAAGTATTATATATGTATATATATATATATATATTACGTACCATATTGGGATATAATGTACTATATGTATATGAATGAATATTACTACGAAATTACTATATTTTCTGAGTATCTGTACTATTATATACTACTATATATAATATAATATATAATAAATATAATATTATATATATATATATAATAACATGTACGCATACTTTCGGGCGACAACATCGGAACCAGTTCCAGGAACTGGCCCCTTTTTGCGGGTAACTGCGCTCGCAGGTTACCAGGACAGTTAATCATATATCGGTTACTGGCCGCATTGGGAAGTGCATATGGCGATTTGTCACTTTACCTCGCGTTCGTGCGCTCGACCCCGCGAATCCCTGTGAAGGGTTGCATTCCCGATCGATGGGGATGGTGCCACCCCGGCTATAAAAGAAAGATTAATATNAGGGTTGCATTCCCGATCGATGGGGATGGTGCCACCCCGGCTATAAAAGAAAGATTAATATACCGAGATAGAGTTTGAGTATAGTAGAGTGTATAATAGTAGAGATATAGAGTCATTAGTCTATAGAGTCATAATAGAGTAGAGTCATAGAGTCTATAGAGTCATAGAGTCATAAAGTCATAGAGTCATAGAGTCTATAGAGTCATAGAGTCATAGAGTCATAGAGTCACAGAGTCACAGAGTACTAGAGTCACACTAGAGTCACATAGAGTCAAGTGCATCACTTCACTCTATGTACTTCACCCTATGTATCTTNTAGAGTCACACTAGAGTCACATAGAGTCAAGTGCATCACTTCACTCTATGTACTTCACCCTATGTATCTTCTCTGCGGGGCTCCGCACGGAAGAACCCTTCGCGATGCTTTCGGGAATATAAACAAATTTGTAATTGTTTTCCCAGGAGATTGCAACTTTGCGTCTAAACGTGGATATGCCGCCCCCTCACACCCCTGGGAGTGTAGGGGCGCCATCTTACAAAGAAAATACTGCCGCTGCGCGGCGAGACGCCCTAAACCCTAAACCCTGTCCGAATCACCCTAAACCCTAAACCCTAAACCGGACTGAACCGTGCCTTTGGACCCTTGGGGAAAACCCTGCACCCCGAAAACCCGAAACCCTGAAGCGCGAGCTCCGGAAACTCCTGGCCTGTCGGTCAAAAGGAGCCTAGGCCTAGGCTTCCTTTAAAGGGGGTTAGGGTTTAGGGTTTAGGGTTTAGGGGTCTGTCAAGGTTACTATAAGGCATCTATAAGGGCTCTAGAATACTAGGACCTCAATAATTCGAATAGGGTTTTGGGGCCCCTTATACTATAAGTAGACTAAGGAACCCCACAAGAGTATAGGTAATTATGCAGGCCCCTATATTAAACTCTCCCCCGCAGGCCTGTGGTAGCAATGCCTCGAAGCCCGTGGTCTTCTCCGTAAAGACCCAGAGTATGTTTACCTTTTGACCGGCCTGCCGCGCGGAAGTGAGAACAAGGCAGCGTGAGAGCTACGGGTTGATGTAAGGTATAGACTCAGTATATAACCTAAGTTAAGGGTTTGGAGTTCAGGAGTTTTGGCTTTAGGCTTGAAGCCAGAGTGGTGGAGATAGTTGGCGGGTGCAAAGTTATACAAAACTCAATCCCTGGCACTTACCGGCAAAGGGCGAACTTTTATCAGCATGTTCGCAAAAGCTGGAGGATCGGAACCCCACCCGAATCACCAAACCCTAAACCCTAAACCCCACCCGAATCACCAAACCCTAGACTATCAGCCCCAGGCCTCATCCGGGGTTTAACACTCCAAGGCTCCAAACGCAGCTGCTGGACAAAATCCTGCTATACCGTGAGTACGAGAGGCCTGAATATTCATCATAGGGTTTTGGAGTGTAGCAGCTTTGTTTATTTAAGGAATAAGGCTATAAAGTTACTAAGACTTTCGACCACCTACATAACTCGCTGAAGACTGAAATCCGAAATAGATATGGTTTATGGTTTATGGTTTATGGGCTTCAAAGATCAGGTTTTAGTGTAATACTCTGACTCTGACCTGTCCGAGTTCTGGTATATGCCAGCTATTGTCCATCAAGCTAGCTGTGAGGTCGCTGCCCTTGTGCCCCCATACGTACACCCATGCATTCTAGAACTGTAGCAGTGAGATTAGGTTATGGGGCTCGAGGCTCAAGATTGGCACTTTGGGCGGGCAGTTCTTCTTGTCCGGAGAGACTAGCACACTTCAGCACAGCCCTAAACCCAAAACCCCAAACCCTAAACCCTAAACCCCAAACCCTAAACCCCAAACCCAAAACCCCAAGCAGAAACGACGTCTGCACCAATCCGGCCTTGATCCCCCAGTACTTGTTCCTCAGGCTCAAGGGTAACAATAGGTAATAATCGCAATATTAACAGTAGTACCTCGAAACTATGGTCACTATCATTCAGGGAACTGGGCTGCGGCTTTAAGCTTGACCGTCTTAGGTTTGGGGTTGCGGGTTCCAGAATTAATTAGCTGCATCACAACACTGAACCTAGCCCCACCCCCCTCCAAAGAAAAGGCCTGCTGTGCGGATCTTGTATCTCTGAGCTCATTGTAGCTCTCAAGGTCTAGGGTTCATGACTTGAGAGAGCCCTGAGTGGAAGTGCCCTTCGCCCCGTTGAGTGTCCCGTAGCGCACCCCCAAAGAAGCCCAGCACCCTCCAGACACAACTCCCAAAACTCCTCACCCTGACGGTACAAATGACCTGCAGGCAGCATGTGGGTGTATACAATATATGTGCAATATATGTTTTTTCTATACGACGTTACTTGTTGAATAGTTGATCAAGGGTGGACCTCTGAATTCAGCCCCCCCCCCCTCCCCCAATCAAAACCATAAGCACTACACCTGAAAGCCACGAATTGCTTCTTGATTAGGGTTTAAGGTTTTGGGCTGGGGGCATGAGGTTCAGGTTCACCCTTGTACTCGCCACCCCTAGCAACACCAATACCACTACAGCACCACCACTACTACCGCTACTGGACGGCCTTTTCTGCCCAATCCTAAAACAGTCGGGATTAAAGCCTGTGGGTTGGGAGCCGAAGGTCGAAGGCTGTTGAGTTGAGGACATGAACTATGGAGCTGTTGCGAGTAGGTGCTGAATGAGGCTATTGGCGAAGTTCTACTTGGCGGTTTATGCGGTGGCAGGCTTGGTTTCGTGTCACGATAAGACAACATCGAAGCGTTTTGTATGTGATCGGGGGCCCTCAAGGTATGCGTTTTGGCAGCATGTGGTCTTGGATACAGGGTTGCGTTGCTGGCGATGCTGGCATTGGTTATCGCGAATATGGTTTGATGATGCTGTTTATTCTTCTTCTTCTGCTGCTGCTTGCTTGCCTGTTGATGGCGGCCTTGATAAACTTTCAGTTCCTGGCTCTGGTTGATGCTGCGATTGAGATCATTGTTGCCGTCCTGATGCTGCACACCCATTTCTGGTTGACATCAACTCGCTGCCAAGCATTCAAACACCCGATGCCCAGCATAAACCGTCGCAGAAGAGCGCAACCATCAAATGTCATAAGTTGTCTTCAGCAGTCAAGACTAAGCACTAGTATCGAAAACCTTCACTCCCAAATCGTATTTGTACCCACAAAACCCTGAACCCTAAACCTGAGACCCTGGAACACCATCAAGGATAGAGCCCAAGCATCTCCAGTGTCACGAGATCCGTGGAATAAACTGTTGCAGGCAGTCCTTGCCGGAAGTAGCTTTCCTACAGGGTCCTAAGTACCAACGTAGTAGAGAGTCGGTTTCTATGGTAGGAAGTGCTATCATGGTTTAGGCAAGTATCCTCCCACATATATTATAGGTTCCAAGATTCTACGGTAGGAATTACTATCATGGTTTGGGTAAGTATCCCCCAAATAATAGAGAGCCCGAGATTCTACGAAGCAGTATTATCATGGTTTGGGTAAGCGTCCCCCATCTGACATAGGGTCCAAGATTCTGCGGTAGGAAGTACTATCATGGTTTGCGTATTAAGTATCCCCCATCTCAATACTTAGGACCCTTTGAGTTTAGGTTCTGCAATAGTGGTGTTCGGGATCCGGACCTTGAGTTCACCAAGCAGCTAAAGCCCTGGGGTCTTCAAGGCATGGTAGAGACCACGAGTCGCAGAATCTAAGGTTTAAGTCCCTCAACCCGAAACCCAAACCCCTCGGTTTAAGTAAGTTTCGGGGTTCTTAGAGCTTGGGATGAACTCTGCTCCTTCTCCATTGTTCCTTGCGTGCTTCCTGGTTCATGGGCTCTAAAACCCCAAACCCTTACTGTAACTGCGACGGGTTTAAGGCTGAGGGCACTTGGGTACGGCTATAAGGCCATAGCATAATGGGGATTAGGACCATTTTAGGCCTAGTTAGGACTTGGGGCTCTTTACCTGGCCGGGGGTTCGAAATCTTCGAGCTTGGGGAGCGTCCCCAACGCTGCAGGGTGAATGTGTTAAGGTAACCAATGCCCTACTATCCGACTATTTGGTTATTTGGAACCCTCACGATGCCGCCCCTTACATACTGATCCATCTTATAACTCCAAAAAACGCATGTAACAGCCATGCGAAGCCCATACAAAACCATCTAAAGGCCTCTCTAAACCATACGACAGCCTTATAACACTCCTACAAGGGGACACCATTCTCGAACTCTACAACTCCCTCTAGGGATGAGCCTCCTCTAGAACCTCTAGTAACCTCTAAGCGGGACGCCATTATGGAACTCTATGTATCATCCGAAGAGGCTCCACTACCATTATGGAACTAGGTCCCAAAGGACCATCCCGACGGTTAATATAAACCCTGCATTACCTTAATGACCCTAGACTATGGGAATTATGATATATTTCTTACTACTGGTAATTGCAGGATTTATATCATCAGCCGTATTATGGTTTTGGGGGACCTAACTCCATAATGGCAGTAGATATGGACCCTCTGGGCACGCCTACCCAGAGAGAGAGAGCCCAATACCCCTTAATTATGGAATATACCTTACATGATAAGGGGATTCATATTTTGATTTAGGCTATTCCTTAATTAAGGGTGATATAGCCTAAATCAAAATATGAATCCCCTTATGATTTAAGGTATATTCCTTGATTAAGGGGGTATTGGGCTCTCTGGGTATGAAAGCCGAAGGATCCGAGGTCTCGCTTGGTCGCGGCTTCGCAGATGATAGGGAACAACGTTGGTGTCGCCTTGAACTCTTACCCTCAACCCTACTACAAGGGCCTTAATATACTAGAACTATAATAAGGAATCCCCAAAACCCTATTCTGATCATGAAGGCCCCTACCTAACCCATAGGCCCCAAAGTAGTTCCTTTTGGGGATTACCTTACTATTCTAGAAACCCTACATTCTACTGTATAGGTATTTTGGACCCTTTGGGATAATGGTAATTCCATAACCTGGAGGCTCATACCCTGCCCCTTTTTAGGGTATCTACTTTTCTATATAGCAGGTCCTAACCATAAAATTAGGTATCCAAAAACAGGGGTAGGGTATGAGCCTCTAGGTTTAAAGTTGTAAGCTAGGTGCAAGTTGGATATAAATTGCTAACATCGTGGGTAAGTAGGTGAACTGTCGGATAAGTTTTGATAGCATATGTTTTCAAAACGCACAGTTATTCACAACTTAAGCACGTTAGCAAGCAGTTAAGAGCAAGCAGTTAAGGTAGCCCAATCAAATAAGTTGGCGAGAAGTTAGCATACTCAGCGTTTTTGCAAAATTTGACAAGGTTGANGTTAGCAAGCAGTTAAGAGCAAGCAGTTAAGGTAGCCCAATCAAATAAGTTGGCGAGAAGTTAGCATACTCAGCGTTTTTGCAAAATTTGACAAGGTTGATGCGCGGCTATCGGTTTTTCTGCATGGGTTGATCATTTTCCGGATTGTTTTGACCCGGAAGGGCCTGAACTGCAACAGTGGAAGTCGGAAGCGACCTGCAGTCTTGACTCCACCTTGTAGCCTGTGTTGTGCCACCACCGGAAAAAGTTGCAATCCGGCTAGAACCCGGTGTCCGATGGGTTGAGGTATTATAATTATACTGGTTAGAAATGGGGGTCTGGGGGTCCAGGTTGTGGGGTTTAAAGGTTAAAACGTCAAACCCCCCCACCCCTGCACTATACTGCACACACCCAAATGGATGTACACGGCCGGAAGTCGCCAGATTCCATAGTAGCCCCAGATGTTTTCCAGATATGCCCCCAAATTAAACCTTAAACCTGCATCCCAGAACCAAAGTTCTGGACCCTTTAACCTAGGCCCCCAAAGAAGAACCCAAAGCTAGATTTGCAGGGCTCCATGTTCAAGATTTGCGGAAATTTGGAAACTCAGACTCCAAAAGTTTGACCGCTAAAGCCTAAACTTCCCAAAGCCTCAAACATACGAACCCTTATCCCGGAGCGCTTCAGNTTTGGAAACTCAGACTCCAAAAGTTTGACCGCTAAAGCCTAAACTTCCCAAAGCCTCAAACATACGAACCCTTATCCCGGAGCGCTTCAGGACGGAACCGGGTATGTTACTTTGATGGTCCTTGTACCTACGTAGTATATGCCCAAGGCCGAAGGGTTCCCTATATGCAGGTACTCTACAGTATACGGCTACATGAAATCAATCCTTGGGGTTAAATGCAACAAATCTCTGGGAATCTGGCCACGTACGTGTTCAATCCGTGGTATCATACACGAGGGAACAAACAATCAGTCCTAATTCACAAATCCTCACCCCAAACCCTTTCCCGTATATAAACCCTGAGGTTCAAGGTTTTGGTTTGTGCTTGCCTTACTCCAACAAGCCACAGAAATAAAAGGTGAAACTTTCCGATTCCTACTAAACTATAGAGCCCCAAAAGTTTAAAGGTTAGGTATTGGGGAGCTAAGTTGCTGAAGCACGGAAGTCCTTGGGGTTCTGCAAACCCCAGCGCCCAAACCCAACAAACGGGATCCAGAAGCCACAAACAAGGAAGAATACCATCAACACGGGTTGGGAGCTCAGTGTTGTGTAACCAAGGCCGAGTTAACATCAAAGAACATATAGAGCCTTATAGCAACCACAGTTCCGATATCACGTGCTGCGTAGCCCACAAGCAGTTGTCAGCACCTTCCGATTCTTCATAATACCCTAATCCCCTAACCCCAAAGCCTAAATAAACCCAAATCGCGAAACAGTGCAGTTCTTAATACCCTGCACCCCTAACCCCAAAGCCTGAATAAACCCAAATCGCGAAACATTGCAGCCACAGCACGAAGACCTGGTTGTTAGAGTAGTCGAAACCTGCGACGCTGAGAAGCTGCGGAAGGTCGATGGCGAGTCCTCATGCGAAGCTTCTTCCGGATTGATATAAGCCCTAATCAGTACTATAGGATTGATCTTCAGAGCTCCTTAATATGAGGCCCCATATAAGCAGAACATATAGTATATCACCTAAGCGCATGCCACATCCTGCGCATCTGGACATTGTGCTCGAAGGTGGAGGATTTGGATTTTGAGAGTTGGACTTACAGTGATAGCGACGGACGATTCGGAACAATGGGGTCCTGGGAAACGACCACAATGAGTAATTACGCGAGGACCAGAAACAATGAAATGCTCTGTGTTGCAGTCGCCCGCGTCATGTTCGTCGACGTCGTCATCGTACGAGTACTAGAAGCAGCACATTGCGATAAGGAACTCCGAATTCAGAGGTCGAGGGGTTTACGCAAAGCAACCGAGCAGTGCAGGGACGACCATGGAGTCGGAGTTCCTTGTTTTCGCAGGCTATGCAACGCTCAAGAATAAGGGTTTAGGGTTTAGGGTTGCGCATGCCGATATTGCATCTTGACTCGTCGGGATGGCGAAGACAGCTGCAAAACAACTGCTGTGCAACTGCTCATCCAGCTATGCTGACTGGGCTCTTCCGAACCATGCGCTTGATACATACAGTTCCTTGTGTACATGTTTCAAGGGCTCTCAACAGACAGGGAACTCACAGAACTGTGTAATATAGGGGGTAAAAATAAGGAAAACCCAAGATAATATTGGTAATCATTTAGGCCCCTATATTACTCCTGCTTCTCAATGGTCCGAGCGTCAGGGATGCAACATGTTTACAGACTTCCCGACTTCCCTAAGCTCTCGAGGCTAGCGATTTCCGGTATTTCTTCGCTGGCCCTTGGGGATATCGCCATTGCCAGATTTGGCAGCCGGAAAACCAGTAACCCTTCGCTGACAATGGCGAAAAACCGAAAAAACCGAGACATCGCCGTGGCCAGCGAAGGGCTACTGGTTTTCCGGCGGAAAATCGGTATTTCTTCGCTGGCAATGGCGGAAAACGACACGGAAATCGGCATTGCCAGCGACCGTATTAAGGTATAATACATGTGAAAGAGAGGTGTAGGGTTGAGAGTTTAGGGTTTAGGATCTAGGGTTTAGGGTTAAGGTTTAGGGGTTGGAGCTTTTGGGTTTAGGCTTGACAATCTGCAAAGCCTAAACGACATGTGCTATCGACGTTCGGGGAAACGCCGAAAAGGGCTAACACGAAGAACGACGGCATTCCCTTCTTTTGTATGGGATCGCAGCGCATCGCGCCGGGTCCGTCGCCTCCGCCC
>BGNK01001315.1:133291-155863 GCA_003297005.1 Symbiodinium sp. clade A Y106 | reverse complement strand
GTTATGATAACGCTTCCTTTTGTGTCTTGAGCCAAATAATCGGTTGTAACGTCTTGGTGTGAAACTGCTTCATGATGATCTACATAATAGGGCCTGGGGGCTCGTGATTTCTCAACTAACACAGAGCATACTGCTGGACCCCTACACCCCCCACCCCCCCACGCAAGAAACGTAACCACTGTTACAGGCTCCGGCAACATAGACACCATCATCCTGACAATCCTGACAGGATGAGTTTGCTGCCTCAGGGCTGGGATATCCATGTAGCCTCCTATCCCCTTCACTCTCCAAAACCCAACCCTTACCCCCCAAACCCTTCTCCCACGATTCTAAACTCGTCATCCTCTCTTCCAGCAAAACCCCTAAACACACAACTTGAACCCCAAAACATGCATAGAGCTCTGAAGCAACGACCGAAAGAAGCCCACATAGAACCCAGACCCGTTAGCTGGAGTGCCTTTCGACATTTGATCGAAGGTCAGGATGCCTTTGCCCAACTCATCGTCGATGGCCTCGTCCTGGCGGGGCGGGGGCGTAAACCCGAATGCTCCAAAGCCGGAACTAAGGTACTTCTTCGCGGCCCTAGAGGATTTCCCACTCAAAGCTGCCCAAGTTGTGTGGGAATAGCTTCTGGGCGCTGAAATGCCCTGTGCATTCAGAGGCAAGTCTTTCTTAGCGACTTCTCGGCTCCAAAATCCCTTGAACGCCTGCCTCGTCTCGGATGCGGAAGACCAAAGATTCGCCCTGCAGGGATGCAGGGATGCTTTTTAGAAGGACATCCTACATGTAAGGACAGTATCTACCCACAATCCTGAACTTGAACCCTAAACCCTAAACCCCTAAACCCTAAAGCAATCTGGCTTTATTTAGCGTTGTTGATTTGACCCCTTTGCGGTGTCGGCCCACCACCTAGCACAACAAATTCCGAATCCTACTGTTGATGGACAAAATCCTGCATGACCGTAAGGACTCTAAACTATGGGAATTATGGTATATTCCTTATAATGGGTAATGCAGGATTTTGTCCATCAGCAGTAGAACCCCGCCACTGACAATTGAGGATCTGGGAAAGGAGACAGCAGGTCGTCTCACCATGCTACATTGTGCTTCGTAAGAACCTGCACCCCCTGAGTCAGTCGGAGGAGGCAATAATGTAGGGACCCAAATAATAGAATCGGATATTGGTGTATATGTTGCGGAAATTTGCCCCCATATTATCGGCCACCAGATTTCCTGGTTGTTCAGGAGCTTTGGGTAAAAATGGACCCTTAACTGGGCGGGTCCCGAAGCCGTTACAGAAACTGAAAGTTCTGTTTGTTTTTAGAAGGACATCCTACATGTGCCCATAAACCTGAACTTGAACCCTAAACCCTAAACCCCTTAACCCTAAACCCTAAACCACACAACCAAGTCAAATTCAGACCAAAGCTCCAGTCTCTGCAGCGTCTCCCCTCGTCAACCCCTAAATTAGCTTCAGTCTGAGCGGACCTCCGCGATGATGAGATTTCCTGTGTGGTTCCAAACCTGCGGCGCTGTCGCGCTGGGGGCTTAGGAGGCGGCTCAAAGGGAATGACAATGTAGCACCAAGGAGCAGACACGTCAGTGTTTGAGTTGGGGGTTGAAGGAATACTGAAACGTGATGAGCGAGAGCAACAATACTTCACAGCGCCGAGGAGGACGGATTTATGTTAAGGACACTCATGGCAAGTGCAAAATGCGAATCATGTTGTGCAAAGACGAAAATCGTCCGGCGATGACAGCCTCGAGGACTAGAATTGGGAAGGGCCAGGTTCGGAATCCCCCTGAAATATCTGAGATCCGCTGCTGCTTTGGGATTTTGGATGAGTACCTAGAGGCTCCAAAGTAGTTCCTTTTATATATAGAACCCTATAAGGTAGTCCGAAAAAGGAACTACTATGGAGCCTATGCATAATGAGTGGTGTGGTTGAGGAGGATCAAGCTTCGTGGATGAGATTTCTGGAACCGTGCTTCCCTTCTACAGCTGGCAGAACAAAAACAAGAACAGCTTGAGAACTGAGGCGAGTACAGTCAATGGTGCAACGATGTGCAGCGAAAAGCTACAAGTAGGTACGGAAGACTGTGTTGGGTGACCATGCCGCCCTTGTCAAAGCAAGCAGCATAGGTTGTACAAACTTGAACGAAACACGACAAAAGGATCATTTGCTCACATGTATGGGCAAACGGTCAGAACCGCAAAGACACAAACACACATGCATAACACGAGCCGTTATGTACATGACATGCCTGTGTAACACTGTGTTGCCTTTGTATCCAGATTCGTTACGTTTGTGCCTATGTCTATATGCGATACGACGACGGCATACCGGAGTAAGCAGCAGCATCTCGATCAACGGCGCGCGTGCGAGACTCCCAGGCCCGTACACCCTCCAGCCTCAACACCCTAAATCTCAACCCGGAACCGTAAACCCTCTACTTGGAGGTTCAGGGGTAGCTATAAGTGGGGTTATAAGCTATAAGTATACTTACCCTGCGCATAGCTACCCAGTGAACTTGCAAATTCGCATACAAAACAGCAGACAGCCCTAAACCCTAACCTTGAACCTTTAGCCTTTAACTCCTGAACTCCACCAGCCCACCAAGCTTGAATCCTACACCCTGGAGAATTATGTAGGGGACGTACTAAGGGGAATAGGGTTCCTTTAAAGGTTCCTTAAAGAGTTCTATAAGGAGTCGATAATAGGGCTCTATGATGTAGGGGCCTCAATAATGAGAATAGGGTTTTGAGGTATATTGTTATACAATAGTACGTATAATAAGGAACCCCAAAATAGTAGTGGTAGCTATTTAGGCCCTTCCCAATATAGACACCCTACATTCTACTATATAAGTGCATAGGACCCCTTCGGCACCAACATACCAAGACCCGATGTGTCCAGGGTCGGCACAGGATCCAAGCGGTTTTTCTTCGCCGGCGTCCGGAAGCTGTTCTGCGGATCCTGAGGTTCTTCATGCTCGTCTAATTGGAGGTTCAGGGGCAGTTATAAGTGGGGTTCTAAGTCCCCTAATATGGGTTCCATGAACCTCCAAGTAGGTAGGAACAAACGGTACTCTGGAATAGATTTTGAAGTCTTGTGGTTGGTTTCATTGTTTCGAGGCCGCAGTGGCGGGCTCTTTCCACATAAAGGGTGTCTAGTTCAGGCATCAGGGGACATGGCACGGAGGCTGATGTTGTAAACAAGATAAACAGTTCTCACGACTTGCAACGCCAGAGCCCTGCTTACCGATTTTGGGTTTGAGAGGTGGTTTAATATAGAAGCCTCCATAATTACGAAGACTATTCCTTACGATTCCTTATTATACTTATGCTATAAGGGAGCCCAAAACCCTATTCTAATTGTTCAGGCTCCTACCTTCAGTGTTTGAGGCTATTCGCAACCCCTCCTGAGGTTCGGACCGGTGGGTCGTCCCTTGGCCTGGGCGGCAGCGCGCTCCGCCCATCCCAGGTGTAGGGCACGCCCCACTTGTAGCAAATCTGAGCGGTGTAGGATTTAGGGCTTCGGGTCTATAGGGTTTACGGTTTAGGGTTTTTCTCTTTGGGTTGAGGGATTGTCAAAGCCCCAGTTGTAGCAAATCTGAGCATGCTTTTCTCTTTGGGTTGACGGATATAAAGATAAAGCCAGGGTTAGCAGCTTTGTGGCTTGGGGGGGGGGTCGGGTCCGGGTTCAAATTTGGCCTATCGAGGGTTCGGGGCTTTTGGGGGTAGCTGAAGGGGTGGCTGCTTAAGCAGGGTTACGATCGACTGGCGAGCGGCTTCTTGGTTTGCAAAAGCTGCTGGATTGTTCTGATTTTGAGTATACGGCTTTCCTAGAGCCCAAACCCTAAACCCTAAACCCCTAAACCCCTCATTCTACCCTCTTTTAAACGATACAGACCCACTCTTAAGGACCATATTATCCCTGTTTGCAAGGAGGGACCTGGTGCTCTTATCATCACTATCACACTATATTTACCATTAAAAACGAAAATTTCGGCTTTCCTATATTAAACCCTTAAACCCTAAACCCTAAAACCCTAAAAAACCCTATAACAATTGGGTTTGTCATTGGGTGAATTTGAATGACTCTTCATACCACCACCCTGAGAGCTGCTACGAGCCAAAGGAATCCGAGTCCTGGAGCCCTTTTTTAAATACCTGAAGAGAGCCCTACAGAATCAAAGGGTTTAGGGTTTAGAGGTTTAGGGTTCAGGGTTCCGGGATTAGGGGTTTAGGGTTTAGGGTTCAGGGTTCCGGGCTTAGGGGTTTAGGGTTTACGGGTTTAGGGGTCAGGGTTTAAGGTCTAGTCTAGGGTTTAGGCGTTCAAAACAGAGCCTTACAGACTCGAGAACTCCCCAGAGGAGCAGACCATCTCGTACAAGAAGTGCTCCTGCCCAGCATACCTTCCCAAGGCGTGGGGGTTTCTCGCGGCCTTAAAAACAGGGAACCTACAGTTACTATGTGGAGCCGATATCGAGGTCCAGTATAGTTCCCATCCAATGTAAGTACGGATTTGAACGAGGAGAGAGGTGCTACAGCCGGTGGCTCTTCGGACAGGGGAGTTGGAAGGCATGTTTGCAAGAGGCTCCCATTGTCTCGCGCCAAATATGGGGACGTCAATAATTAGAATGGGCTCTTGGGGTAGGCCCCAAGCCCAAACCCTTAAAGCAACAAATCTTGAAACAACCCAGACCCTTCGGTAGCATGCCCCAAAATCGAATCCGAGAACTGACCTATCGAAGAACGAACCTTTGTCGAACTTCTCCCCCTGCAAACCCCGCATAAAAACTCGAAATCAAGTCGGGTGCAAAAACATTGTCTGAGGCTGGCTCTTCTGAAGCACTGTCGGGATCTTCGCGACCTTCGAATACGCGACGTTTCCACGGGCGAATGTAGAGCTTGAGGTTCAAAGCTCCGAGGCACTAGGTTGCAAGGTCCGGGGATTTAGACTTCAAGGTTACGAGACTCAAGGGGCTAGCTTTTGGAGTTCCAGATTCAAGAAGCTCCCCTGCATGCAAAGGACGACCCGGAAGCCGCGGCTGGTTGCTAGTAGCCAAGCCTCTAGCAAGGGTTCCCTTGGCACAAGCCCTGACCTGCGGTTGTTTAGGGTTATAGTCTCAGTTGCTGAGTTCATAAGCCCCAGAAAGTTTACACTTTTAGTTTTATAGTGGGTAATATTATCCCAAAAAGTGTAAAGTGCATCCACTCAGCTACTAAGTAGGGCTTTGGGTTCATTCGGCTTTGCGACCTGACACAGGCAGCCCTGAACCCATGAAGCCTGAAAGCATTACCCAGAGGCTCCATAGTAGTTCCTTTTTGGGATTACCTTCTAGGATTCTAAATATGAACCCCAAAAAGGAACTACTATGGAGCCTTGGGGTACTTGCAACTACGCACTCGACCTCCCTTCCGGTATTGCCTTAAGAGCCCCCGCAACTAGAAGCGGCCCGAAACCCAGAAACAACTTTAAATAAGAACACTGCCAGCAGTAATCATGCCACTACTAGCGGTTCCAACAAAAAACGTCTTAACAAAAGCCTATTGAGATACTGATTGGGAAAATGGCAAGATGAACACAGATAACCACCACATCATTGATCTAGTAAGGGCAATAACAGTGATAACAAACACTAAACATATTACTGGTATAATAAGTAGGAAAACTCAGAAGTACATATGGGTGGTTGTCAAAATTATGGTCCCTATTAGAATACGGCACCTATTATTTAGGGTACCCAAAAAGGGACCCTAATTTTGACAACCACCCATATGACAACACTGAGCGTCGGAAAGATCCTGACGTGTGGCGGCCTTGACAGGGTCTCGTTCTTTGTAAATAATCTCGAGCCGCTTCTTGTACCTGCAGCTTCTGGCGCTCTTTTTCCCTGTTTCCAAGGGTTTGGAGCTATTTGGGGTCGAGGGGTGTAGGTGGTTCTAGGCTAGTTCAGTCTAGAGTTTGGGGTGTAGGGTTCGGGCTCCACAGGTTCTTATGCGCTTATCGGCTTCAGGAACTCCTCTTCGCAGATTTGTGACAAGCGTATAAGAACTCTGACACCCTTACTTGGAGGTTCAGGGGCAGTTATAAGTAGGGTTATAAGTAGGGTAACTATACTTATAGCCCATATTAGGGGACTTATAACCCTACTTATAACTATCCATGAACCTCCAA
The DNA here is from genome assembly GCA_003297005.1 of Symbiodinium sp. clade A Y106. NCBI lineage: Eukaryota > Dinophyceae > Suessiales > Symbiodiniaceae > Symbiodinium > Symbiodinium sp. clade A. Next base: position 149,678 of record BGNK01001315.1, on the reverse strand, counting down.
GTACCTATAACTCCCAAGCCCGGACAATCTAAAGTCTCGCAAAACCCCCAAACACTAAACCCTGCACCAAATGCCAAACCGCACAAAAGAACCCCAACCCTATAACCGGATCCCCTCTTGAACAAAAACAAGCAACTGGCCCTCTCCCTCTCCACAGCTACCGAGCCCCGCGCTCGCTGAGGTCGTACTGGGGCTCGGGTCCGGATGCCTGGCTTTGCGCCAGAAGGGGCCTCCTTCGAGAGTTCCTTTGACGGCCCCTCTAGGCGTTCCTGCAAAAATTTCTTTAAGGGCTGCCTTGCAGGTTCCTTTAACGGCTCCCGCGCGGCCTCCTTCGCAGGTTCCTGTAGGCGATTGGTCTGATCGACACAGCCTACGAAATAGAGGTATCTGACCCTCTAAGAACACTGTTTTAGGGTAGTCTACACACATGTAGGGTCTAGTCTAGTAGAACTAGTAAGGTACCTTTTCCCTCAAGCACTTGTCCTACAAGTCTTAGCTACCACCAAGGCTTGGGCTCTAAATTCACGTTGGGTCCTCAAAGACTCTCGGCTCGGAAAGTCCAAGCTAGAGCGCGACACGCCCAGCACCCTAGGGTATGGGGTGTAGGTTTAGGGTTTAGGGTTTAGGGTTTGGTATGGGGTGTAGAGCTGAAGAAAGTTAGTGCCTTACGCCTAGCACCCGACAAGTCCATCCCAAAGGGTCCTATGTACGGATATAGTAGAATGTAGGGTTTCTCTAAAGGTTCCGATAAGGGCTTAGGGTTTAGGGTTCCTTAAAGGGCTCCTATAAGTACCTATATGGTAGAATGTAGGGTGTCCATATTAGGAGTTACAATTATGACTTAGGGAAGTATCCCCCAGAACAGTACAAGTACAAAGGACCCTTTGGGTATCCAACCTTTATAAGGCCTTTTAAAAGTGCAGATGCGAAGGTTCGGGCTCGAGACATCGTCACCATGATCGTGGAGTTGAGATGGCAGGCTCAGGCCTCACAAACATCTGCTTCCTCAATCCTCCGAATGAGAGATCTGCGTTTAGGAGTTTCGACTGACCAAACACCATAGAGGAAAACCTCTGACCATCGCCCGATCCGCCTCGCAGATGCAGTACGGGTCGGAGAGATCTTTCCCCTTATCAGCACGGCAGGAGTTAAGGTTTGTCAAAGTCTCGGGCTCAAGGGATGGAAGCAGTCCTTGAAATCCCGGTTTTAACATACCCACCGAATTGAGACGGAAGTACTTCGTTGCCTGCGGAATGCCCTAAACCCCTCAACCTTATGAACCCTCATCTCAACTCGTCTCAGTCCAGGATGCTGCGAGTGGCAACTCAGATCCAACTAGGGTGAATTGGAGCAACATCAGAGCCTTTGTAATTGGAGTAGGATTTGGGGGTATTATGCTGCAGTTAGGAATACTACTGTTATATGTTATTGAGGGCTATATTATACCCGAACCTCTAAACCGGCAAGACCGGGCGTCCCAAGGGACGTCTGTCCGTGAGCAACACAATCGTAAGTTGATGCTCACGATGCTTGACAAGCTCATGCTCGTGATGCTGGCGTTGGCCAGGCACTGGACAACGCAAAACCAGCTGACGCTCATGATGCTCGCACTTTGACGGGCAATGGCCACCTGATGCCAATTGGACAGCACAGTTCTCGCTCTTGGCCGGGGCACTGGCCAGCTGATGCCTGATGCTCGCCACTGCCGGGCACCCGCCAGCACGACGGCCAGCTGATGTCCATGATGTTCGCCGTTGGGGGATGCACCTGACAGCAGAATGGCAAGCTGCTGCTGATGATGCTCGCCGGTGGCCTTCGTCCTTGCCAACAACGGCCAGCTGATGCGCATGATGTTCCGCATAGCGGGCTCTCGACAACGCAATGACCAACTGATGCTCGTGATGCCCGTTGTTGGCCCTTTTGCGACCCGAACAAACACCAGCTGATGCTCATGATGCTTGTGGCACTGGCCGGCACAACGGCCAGCTGATGTTCATGATGCTCGCTGTTAGTTGGGCCCTGGCCATTGCAACGGCCAGCTGATGCTCATGATGCTTGCCATTAGTTGGGGACTCCAGTGATGCGCTGACAATGTGCGGCCATCTGATTGTGCCCAGCAAGCACAACAGCCAGCTGATGCTCATGATGCTCGCTGTTGGCCGGTGCACTTGCAAGCGCAATGGCCAGCTGATGCTAATGATGCTCGCCGCACGCGGGGCGTTGGACGACACAACGGAAAGCTGATGCTCATGATGCTTGCCGTTGTGCGCTTGTTGTCCGGCCAGCACAGCATCCAGCTGCGCCGGATCGGGGCGCTGGACACGACATGGCCGGAGATGCTCATGTTGCTCGCCACTGGCTGGCTGAGGCGTTGGACAGAACACCAGCTGATGCTCATGATGCTTGCCACCGTGTGTTTCTTCTACCCAGAACAACGGCCAGCTGATGCTGATGATGCTCGCTGCGGACGGAGCAAATGCCTGGCACTGGACAGCGCGACCGCCACCTGACGCTCATGATGCTCCGCGCAGCGGTACGCACCAATAGCAAGCTGATGCTGATGATGCGCGCCGTCGCCGGGGCTCCGGACAGTGCAACGGCTAGCTGAGGCTTATGATGTTCCGCGTAGTGGTGCTCTGGCCCGCGTCGCAAGTTGATACTGCTGATGTTCGCGTGTCTGGGGCAGTTGATAGTGAAACGGCCAGCTGACGCTCATCATGCTCCGGGGAAGCAGGGCGCTGAGCAATGCAATCCCCACTTGATCTTCATGATGCTTGCTGTGTTGCGTTCGTTGTGCGTCTAGCACAGGCCGGCTGATGCTCATGATGCTTGTCATGCTGCTGTGCTCTGACAACCGCACAGCGTGCTGACGGTCATGTTGCCCCGGCCCCGCAGGGACGATGCCGACAAGTTCTCTCACTGCTTCGAACATATTTTGCGCTGGGACACATTCTATGCATGAGCAGATCCTACAGCAACAATTGCCTCTGTTGAACATTCATGCCCTTATCCAGATGGTGTGTGGTACTTGCTGCATAGGCCTGCAAGTCTGGAAAAAGTGCTCCGACATCCACAGTAACCTTAAACCTGCGTTGACTCCCTCGTCCCCAAAGACTACTTGACGATGCTCTCCAAATCCAAGCTCCGACAAGTGCCGAACCCTGCGCCAAACCCTAAACCGTGCCGTGGTTTAGGGTTTGTGGGGCTTGGTTGGCTTTAGGGCTTAGCCGGGCAGGTTTTACAGGGCCTAGTGTTTAGGGGATCGATCCTGAGAACCGAATTATAAACCCCTATCATGTCATTTCCAACCCTACAAACCCTAAGCCCCTAAACCCTAAACCCCTAAACCCTAAGCCCCTAAGCCCCAAACACCCAGGAGAGCTCAGATGAGAAGAGACACGCCGGCATCGGCATTTCGAAGGCCTTTCGCCGAGCCTATCCTTCCAGAAGCTTGGCTAGGAGCTTAGGGTTTAGGTTTTACGGTTTAAAGGTTTATAGGGCTCAAAAAGTTTAGGGGTTTAGGGGTTTTGGGCTTAGTTGCTGTTCTTCGTCGTTTCTGTACAGGTAATGGTGGCTGCGAGTTAGATTTCCCTTTTGCGGCTTAGGATTCGCCTTTATAGAGCTCTTAAGGTCTAACTGGGGTTCAAGAACTGTGTCGTAAGGTGCAGGGCTCAGGAAACTGGAGCTTTATGCGTAGGGCTTTAGTATTAGGTGCTCAGGGTGGAGAATCGAAACTTCGAGCTTTGTGCGATAAACCTGTTTTCTTTGCAAATCTCCCCATATTGAATATGCCTGCGTTGTCTGCGTTGGGGATTTTAGGAACGACCTGCTGGGTCTGCAGATACAGAAGACCGAATGGCTCGCAGCTTATTCCTTCGGAATTTGCAGTTTTCGGCTTATCGCCTAGGGTTCCAAGGGGTTTAGGGTGTCGGCTAGCTAAGCCCACAAGCCCTTGAAAAAGTCAGTGAACTTCACCGGCCTGACTTCCATCTCATAGCCTGGCTTGAACGTTAACGGACTGACTTCGTCTTGGGGTTGAGGGTTTAGAGGTCGGGTGCATTGAGGGTTTAGGGTTTAGGGTTTAGGGTGCAGGAGCTTGAGGTCGTGATAGATTTATGGCTTGGGCTTGAGGGTGTCATGCGTGTGTTTATAGTAAACCGCAAAAAGTTGGAAACCGGAGCAAGGACAAGTAGTGCTGGGATTCCCTAAAAAGGATTGAAGCTATTGGGTTTCCAACTTTTGGGCTTCTACTGTAATGGTCAAGGGGTGAGGGCTTATGGGGCCTATGGTCGCAAGGCTCTTGCAAGGTTGAAGACGCCGTCAGTATTTCCGGTTCAAAGGAGGCTGAGGCATCGCGGAATTCAGCCCTGTCTACCGCTCAACTATAAGGAATACAAGTTAACTTGAACAATTACGGCTAGGGCCTCTTCCTAATTTGTAAGTATACTCTTAAGGTGTAAGATCCGGCAAGATTGGGCTCGGCAGGCGAATGCGAAGCTGTGGAATTAAACCCTGCAGTGTTCTTGAGGATTGGAGTTTCGGCTGTGAGGCTAACGGAGACTCTGACAGAATGGCTGGCAGCAGAAGATGGAGTGAGCTGGTTCGGGCCACTACGCCAAGCCTTCTGTATCATTGCCAGGTCCAGCATTGGAGTGCACATCTTCCTGCCTGCCACTTAAGACTGTAAGCTTCGACACGCACACATGCAGCATGCAGGAACTAGCTACGGACAGGCTTTCCTTCATCTTCGCTCGCGGTTGGCCTTGGCCTCCAGGGCCCGGAAACGGTCTCGACAATTTCTCGAGTTGGAGTGTGGCGATGGCTAGCAGGCCCGAAGCCTGACACCGAAAAAATAACAAAGCCTTAAGCCCCTGAACCTCAAAGCCACGACTGAGCCTCCCCTCACCCTGCTATGGGGTCTAATCGGAAAACGTATCTCGAAACTCGAACAAAGCTGATGAACCACTAAACTTCAATAATAAAGCCTGCACCCCATCATCCCTACACCATTTTGGCAAGCTTGAACCATAAACCTGAAACCCTAACCCTATTGAAACCCCGGCCAAACACTGTGCCGGTGTTGCTGGAAGCACCCACGGCCCCGCTGCGAGTCACGACCTGGATATGCAAGGCCTTTTTGAACATTGGGTGGTCAGAGGGGAATCCTTCATTTGGGAGTTTCCGAAAACTAGGGGTACCGTATTTAGGGGTCCTTCGACTAAGGATCCTACTATCTAGGGTACTACTTTAGGGTCCCCTATTTTCATAAACTCCCATATTCAAATCAAGGCTGCTACTGTTGGGGTCCACGCTTGTAGCTTCCCTCGCCGTGCTACCGTCCCATAAGGCCTACGAAACACGCTGCCGCTAGCGACCCAAGAAAGACCCCAAACCGTTCGTTTCTAACTACCAATCCTAAACTTCAAACGGCGATGAACTGAAAATCTTAAATCGTCAAGCATTTATAGGGTCAATAAGGTTCCTTCTTTCCCGAAGCTCCTTCTAAAACCCAGCTAAACAGCCCGGAGAAAATAAAAAAAAAAATCCCCTACCTAAATCCTGAGCCCGAAACCCTTGGACCCCGACAGATCCTCTGAATGCAAAATTGATCCTTGTAATATAGCCTCTTCTGGAACCTTCTCTAGCAAACCCTTCAAAAGTATCCTTAACAAGCACCCTCAACAAAAACAAACCTTTACAATCCTGAACCCGAAACCCTATAAACCCTATAAACCCTTCTAGCCCTTTTAACCCTTTTAACCCTCCCCCCCCCCCCTCTCCCCCCCCCAAANCCAACCCGGAACCCCAAACCCCTAAAACCCAAAAAACCCTTCTACCCCTTTTACCCCTTTTACCCCCACCCCCCCCCCCTCTCCCCCCCCCAAACCGCTAAACCCAAATGACAAGGCTCAACTTCCCAAACCTATTTTAATAGAGCCCTTATGACCCTTAATAGGGGGGATCGAGGGTATAATAGAGGGTAGTTGGAAAAGCAACTCTAACAACCCCCAAAACCAGTGGCCCCGATAGTGACCCTTATAGACCTTTTATAAGGATCCTTTAAAGGAACCCTATCCTAATTATTTAGGCCCCTACTTCAGGGTTCGGGTGTAGTTTTAAGTGGGGTTATAAGTCCCCTAGTCTGGGTTATAAGTATAGTTACCCTACTTATAACTACCATGAACCTCCAAGTAGACTGCCTCTGTAGCCCCTAAACCTATCCGACATCGATTGCCGAGCTGCTCCCGGAGCTGCCTTCCTTGGGGGAAAAATCGGTGCTTTCGGCTTTGGAGCAGTTGGGGCTTCTAGGGTTCAGGGTTTAACGCAAGTTTAAGGGTTTAGGGTCTCGGGTTTAGGACTTTAGGGCTTTAGGGTTTAGGGTTTTAGGGTTTTAGGGTTTAGGGTTCAGGGTTTAGGTTGGGGTGTCATAGGGGGCGTGGAAAAGGTTTTTGCGAGCTTTTGCAAGGGGTTCATTGCGCGAAATTCTAGACTCTCTAGAGGGGCTCAGCAGGAATTTGATGGGGATGTAGCTTGGCACTCCTCGTTCGTTTGTTTGTGCTTGGCCTTCTGTCTCCCAAACCCTCTTCATGGAGCTTGGCAGGAATGCTTATTTGCGTTTCAGGGCAACGACTGGCTAAAGGTTAGGATTACCTGTGACTCCAAACCCTACAAAATAGCAGGTTATGACCCCTTAATTAGAGGGTCGAACCCTTAAAACGGTAGGGTTTTGGATCCCCAGGTATAGCTTCCTGAGCAGATCGAGAGAGAATGAGCTGGCTCCTAGAAGATTGGCGAGCGACAGTTGGTACAGGACCCGGTTCAGCGTACTGTCAACCCTGACGTTTAAACCTCCAATCCCAGGAATTCTCTTCAGGCTCTCCTCACTGTCATTACTTGCTTTAAGGCGGCTTAGCTGGTCTATGTTCGTCATGATTCTTGATGGCTTAGGGTTTCGGCTTTGAAAGCGCGCTGAGCTTTTAAGGTCTTCCGGGCTCAAGCTGAGAGTAAACCTGTAGACCCTAAACCCCAAACCCAAAACCTGAAACCCAAGGCCCAACACCTTGAAACTTTAGCCTTCTGATTCTTCCTAGGGTTAGGGTTTAGGGTTTAGGGCTCTGCCGGCTGAACTTGGGAGTTCCAGTTGTGGTGACCCTAGCTGGGTCGTTGCTCACAGCTCTTCAGAATCTCGATGCTCTTCGCACCGAGTCACCGGGTAGAGGTACCGAATACGGTTTAGAGTGTAGATCGAGTTAGGATCTTGTTCTTTAAGCTTGCCTTACATTCCCCGGCGATTCTTTCAAACAAATTCCGTTCTTGCTTACGATGTTGTCTTCTCGCTGCGTAACAGAGAGGTTTTCCCAGTTCGAGCAGAGACCTACCCTAAACCCAAACCTAGACTTCAAAACCTTAAACCATAAACCCTTTAAACCCCTAAACCCCCAGCAACCTCCGAGCCTCAGGTGTGTTACGAAAAACCTCTTCCACCGACGATGCTTCCAAGTGACGCCTTGGCCTTGCCAGCCTCAGACGCACAATGGTCCGTTATTGTTAGCTCTTCTTCTTCTTCTAATTTTCATTGTTGATACTATCCTTATTCCTGCTATTATTCTTAGTATTACTATTTTATTATCATCAGTTCTTCTTCTTGTTATACGGTTGTTATTGCTGATAACAACAAGAAACAGGAATATTCTTATTGCACGAGTAATTTCGTTGCTAAAGATTTGCGGTGTAAGAGAATATACGAGTGGACACAAATCAGCAGGAAAAAAACAACACAAGTGCAGCGAGTGCAGCACTCCCAAAGCCGGAATGACAACAGACATCGAGTGCTTTGGGGTTTTATTTTTTGAAGGCCTTCTTGAGTCTACACGAAGCATCTTCAACCCATATTGGATTTAGGGTTTAGGGCTGAAGCCAACATTGAGTCGTCGGATCGGGCTCACAGACTGGAGGATGTTGATATTGAAGGCTGGGCGACCACCACAAGTTGGTGGCTGAGGCTTTACAACCGTTCCAATTATACACCCTCCATGCGATCAAGGCCCCTTAATAGGGTAACCCCACTCCCCCGGGTCAGAATCCAAATGCGCCGAGGGGGCCGCCTTTGCTTTGGCCTTAGTTGCGAAGCAAACTGCATGAGCAACTGCATGTTGGAGTTACGTTGCTCAGCATGCATTTATCAAAAACAAGGGTATCCTTTAAAGTCGCAATTAGCAGGGAACCCCCAAAAATAGAAAGGGAACGAGGATACTACAGACTTGAGCCTCGGGGTGCGCAAGCCGTCCTCGCAAGGTGCTGAGCGAGAGCTGGGTCTAGTCCGCCCGCTTTGCTGTCACAAGGTCCCCGAAGCCCTAGCCCTTAAAGGAACCCTTATAGAGCCCAAATAGAGCCCTTATAGAGCCCTAAACCCTAAGCCCTGATCAACAGTTGCATTTACACAATTCGACGGGGCGAGTGTCAGCTGAACACTGGTAAGGAGGCCCTCCGGGAAAAATGGTCCGTTTGGGTGACCCTGAAAACTACCAGCCACAACGACGCTTGGTAATGATACTGCAACTACCAATTGATGGCAAGGGCAATACTACTAATTGTACATAATCATGAATGGTAGGTCTACGTGCAAAGAGCAGCCTGCTTCGTGATCAGCTTCGATCCGTTTTTTGAACAAGTTTATACGCCAAACCCCAAACCCCACTTGGAGGTTCAGTGGTAGTTAGTAGTCCCCAAATATGGGTTATAAGAGTTATAAGTATAGTTACCCTACTTATGACCCTACCTATAACTACCCTAAACCTTAAACCCGATAGAACCCTTAAAGGAACCCTAAACCGCTTATAACCCTACCTATAACTACCCATGAACCTCCAACCACACTCCCAAGCCCGAAATCCTGAGTCCCAAATCAACAATTTTCAGGCTTCGTATTCACGCTATGTGGTTTAGGGGTTTAGGGTTTAGGGGCGTGGTGGTTTTCGGTAAATTTGGTTCAATTTAAGCTCGATTGGGATATCCTGTGCAGGAGGAACAGCATAGCTGGTGGTCAAATATGAGTGTACGGGGCTCTTTACGGCCTATCTTCTATCCTCAGTTCAGCCTGCAGACTAAGATTTACAGCCGCCCAACAAAAATCATGCAATCATGATTGTCGGGGGGTTATAGGGCATAGGATTACTTTAATAGTGCTCGTGTGTTAGCTTGGGCGTATATTCGCTATACAGAATTATGCATTCTGCGGCTTGGCGGCACTGAGGTTTGGGGCTGAGGGTCCTTCGAAGGTGGTTCACAGTGTCTTTGGGGTTTGGGGCTTCGTCAGGTTTGGGGGAAGCGCCGCCAGTTGAAGCGAAGCGGCCTTCGGCGCTCGTTTGCCTCGGTCGATGGCTGTGTCCGGCTTGGGGGTTTGAGTCTTAGCGTGCTAGTATAAGCCCTGATGCCCCAACCCTACCTGGACCCCAAAAGTAACAATAGCCTTTTTTATGGGTTTTGGGCCATTATTTTACCTACTTTGGGGGGTCTAGGTAAGCCCTAGAGCCCCAACCCTAGTAATCAATTTGAACCTCGCCTTCGTATCAGGGGCCTTCTGTGGAATGACGTCCAGTCCGGGTCACGGGCCTTCTGTGGAATGAGGTCCAGCTGTTGATTCAGGATTAATACGTTCGAAAAACCTCGGGGCGGCTTGCTTCAGCTTAGCAGCTATTGGCTTTCAAAAGCCTTCAGCCCAGAACCAATAGCTGAACTCTGGCTGAGCCTGGAGACTGACCCCTGCACCCTCCAACTCTAAGCTGAACCCCGAAACCCTCCAGCACTGCGTAGGTAATCGCATCCGAGCAGCCACCATCTTCATCCGAGTACTCGTAGGAGGAATAGCTGCCTGTGATTACGATCTAAGGCTTCAAGGCTCCAACAGCTTGCCTGGGATGTTGAGATGAGTGGTACCAGCACTAGGGATTTTTCTGCAGTTGTAGAGGGCATGACAAGGTGCTGAGCAATGAATTAGAAGAGATGTCTGTATACAGGTGGGTGGTTGTCAAAATTATGGCCCCTTTTTAGGTACCCTAAATAATAGGTGCGTATTATAATAGGGACCCAAAAAGGGACCATAATTTTGACAACCACCCAGGTTACTGAAGCCAACAATGGCCATAGAAAGGACTGACACTTTGCCGAACCCGACACCCGACTAAACTAGCCTCTAAACTCTTAGCCTCCCAAGCTTTGCCCCAGACCTTGAACCCTGAACCTTGAACTTAGTTGCTGAGTTCATACCCAGAGGCTCCATAGTAGTTCCTTTTTGGGATTACCTTATAGCATTCTAAATATGAACCCCAAAAAGGAACTACTATGGAGCCTTAGGGTAAGCCCCAAAAAGTGTAAACTTTCAGCTTTATATTATAGTGGGTAGTATTATCTCAAAAAGTGTAAAGTGTATCCACTCAGCTACTAAGTGAACCATGCCAACCTGGCACCTGAAGCCCCGATGCGATGAGAAGATCTACAAACTTGAACCAACCAGTCGGCCAAGATTGCGGGCCTGGGTTCAGGGTTTAGGACGAGAGCTTGGGGTTGGACCCGTAACCGCGAGATGAGATGCTGTGACACTTCTGAGGATGCCTCCCTTCAAAGAAGCTCCAAGGAGAGAGTTCCGCAAAGCCGAAACCTACCCAAAAGGAGTTTGGGATGGGCTTAGGGAAGCCCTGCAACCTGAAAGACCGAGACCGAATAGCCCCCAAACCCATTCGGATGCACGCTAAGCTCTGTAAGAACTGCAAAACACTTGAGCTTCAAACCTGCAACTTGATCCAAACCAATGATTTAGAGATAGAGGGCAATAGAGGGTTTGGGGCTTCGGGTTTGAAATTCGAAAGCCTTGAGAAGCCCTTCTGAAACTCGCCCTCCACACAAAGTAGGGCATGGGGGAATGGATCCCTATAGTAGTTCCTATGTAATCCCCAATAATCGTCTCCATAATCCATTACCCCATTCCCTCATTAAGAACCAGACAGTCCAGGCCGTCCCTAAACCCTAAACCTCTAAACCCTAAACCCCAAACCCTTAACCCTAAACCCTAAACCAGTATTAGGGTTTTAAGGCAGCCGAAATCACGCAGAGNCCCCCCTTAAGGGTCCCTATAAAAATACCCCTCTGGGGCTCCCTGCGCGACCTCGTGGCCCTCCGTGGGGAGGGGGACTCGGAATACCTTCGAACAAAGTACCCTGAACGCTACCCAAAAACTGGACCCTTAAGGGGGGTAGGGGGGGGGCTAAGGGGTTTAGGGTTTGGGGGGGGCAAATGAGAGAGTATACGAGAACATACCATGGTATACTATAAGATTCGCTAAGTTATACACACTAACTGATCACTATCAGACTCGCATCGTGTAGTGGTACTTCGACCCTGTGGGACTTACCGCGATCCTCAAAAAGTCAATAGGTGCGAGGAAAGAACGCGGAACCGCAAGCGAGTCTAAACAATCACGGTTTGGGGTCTAGGGTTGAGGTTTTGGGTTTAGGCTTCAGGGCCCTGAATCGAAGCCGAAGGACACGAATCGCAAATCCCGAAATAGCAACCTGGTTGCTACATGATGGTTACCATCATGTTCTCAACCCACCTCACCCTAATATTGAAATTGAAACATATACTCGCCCTAAGACAAACCCTGAACCGTGCAGTCGCAAACCCTGTAAACCTTGAGCCTCCCAAACCGCTCTATGAGGCTGTAGAGCTCAGAGTTCAGAGTAGCCCAAACCCTGATCCTAAACCCAAGGTAGTGTTCTCAAGCTCAATACAAGACCGGGGTGCGAGTAGCTGGACACAGAGCGTCCACGTGCACGAGCCATGGCTCGCACATCGTAGGGGTCAGAGTTTTACACCGCAACGCGACAGGGTCCTCGCTTTTGGGTTTCGGAGGGTTTTGGATTCTGGGTTCTGTACGAGAGCGCTTCTATCAGGGTCTTACGGTATGCATAGAGTTTTGTGAGTTTCTGGAGGTTTAGAAGGGGTCATATTGGTCATAGTGTTGGAGTTTAAAAGGTTCGGGGCAGGGATAAACGAAAAATATGCTTGTGCGTAGGGGCGTTGGAGTATGGGGTTTAAGCAATGCAAAGGAGCTGACCGCAAAGTGCGGTTTGCTCAGGTGCGCGCTGAGCTCCGCCTAGGATGTCTTATAGGAGCCTGAACAATGAGTGATACCTAGAGTCTCCATTGTAGTCCCTTTTTTGGTTAACCAGTCTTATGGTTAGGATCCTATAATGGAGATTTTGGTTAACCAAAAAAAGGAACTACAATGGAGACTAAAAGTAGTCTTCGTGTGGGCTCCCAGTCTAATTACAAAGTCCCCTGTATTCGGGGTCGACTTCAGAGTCGCTCATGTCTGTTCCAAATTTGGAAACTCGCTCTACAATGGGTATAGGGTTTAGGGTTGACTGGGCTAAATACTACTAAAGGAATTGGGTTGAGGCTGTGCCGGCTGAGGGCTGAGGGGCATGTCAAGGGGCTGAGGAGGCACCTCTGCCACAGCCAACGGCGTCGAGTGCCAGAATGCTCGCGTGGTGGAGCTCCGAATGCCCCACTCAACATCTTCACATGCTACACCATGCTACACTGCACCCCAGACAGGGCACAGCCGAACATGTTAGCTCTGCGTGAAACAATGATTGCAGTAACAAGCACAATGGTAATCATAACCAATAACCATGTACTATGTAACAATGATACTAAAAGTCATGGTCGCAGCAGATGTGCTTGCAATTACAATACGAGCCGAGTCCCAGAGGTTTGAAGGGGACGCGGAAAGCCCGCTTAGTAGGGCTTCGTGCGGCCCTCCTCGTTTCTGGTACGATGTCATGAGGTTTTCAGATTTGCATGCCAAGTTTCCCTTGGCGGGGTCTGAAGGAACTCGTTTCCTAAACCCCCGGAACAAGTTACAGGTTCAAAGGGGCGTAAACGGGGACATAAAGTATCAGATTCCTCAATTCCCTCTGCGGGACAGATTTCTAGTCAGGAATGGAAGCTGAAACCCTAAACCGTAGACCCCAAACCGTAGTTCAGTTCTACTTGTCTTTCGGTCTACTGCATTTAGAAGAACAAACATCTTACTTACATCGGAACTTAGCCTCCGGGTTGTGAGCGCTACGGCTTCGGTTTAGGGTAGCTTACGAAACGAAATGGGGGGGTTACTCTCCGTGTCGATTATAAATATTGATGACCCGGACTTCTGGTTTGCAACTTCGAGGGGCAGCTTTGGTTGTAACATGCTCAAGACGTACGTAGGTTTGGGGTTTTGGGTGCCATCGGGGGGTTGGGGCTTTGGGGGCAGTTATAAAACAACCCCCTCAAGTCTTCTGGTTGGCCGATGCCCAAACACACACTACCTCTCGACCCCAATCCCGCCAAGAGAGAACAGAGCTCCAAACTGGAGAGTCCCTCCAAACCTGGAGATTCGGAGGCCCTATGTGCATGAAGTTGACTTTCCTGTCTTAAAGACCTCCCAAACCCATAACACTCATGCATGGACTCTCTGTGTGAACACCAAAATCCCTAAACCCTACGCCCCAAACACTAAGCTAAGCCCTAGACACGACTAAACCTGCGCGACTCCAAACTGCAAAACTTACTGGGCCACGGGCCCCTTGAACCAGGCGCAGCCGGCTGTGTTGCGGCAGGGCTGACTGCCGGATGGCCTGCGACCATGGCTTTACTGGACTTGTTTGGATTTGAGCGTTTAGGGGTTTCGGGGATTTCACGGTTTAGAGGTTTTAGACTCTGGCTCAGGGCATATGGTCTACAGCATACAAGGGCATAGGGTCTACAGCATACCATCGAGTCATAGCTAGAAGTCTCCACAACAGCCAAGCCCATCAGCTCCAGTTACAGTCTCGCACCATGGCCTAAATCCTTAAACGCCAAGAAGCCGCCCCAAACCTGAAAAAGCCACCCTACACCCTAAACCTCAAACTTCACCCTAAATCGAACACACAACACACCAAACCAGAAACAAAAGCAACGCATACTGTAAACCCTGAACTGTACACACAAGAATGCAACACCGAACCAGACAAAAAAACACACAACAAATCACAACAAAGCCACAGTCACCCCAAACCCCAAGCACTCAAAACACTACGCCAAATTAGAAACAACAAAACACCCTCAACCGAAACCGTAAACAACAAAAAGCAAGCTATGACTCTAAACCCTAAACCCCCGAAGGCCAGCCCAAACCTTAAACACTCAACCGGCAACCCCAAACACCAAGAAGCCACCCTAAACCAGAAGAAATACCAAAAAGCAATCCTCGACCCAAAACCGAGCCCCCCGAAGCCGCCAAGATAAGGGAGTTTCCGAAAAAAGAGGACCCTAATATTGTGCCCTAAATAGTAGGATCCTTATTATAAGAACCCTCAAAATAAGGTACCCCTATTTTCGGAAACTCCCATAATAAAAAAACCCAAGACTGCCTCAACTCGGGTTGGCAGTCGGAATCCGTGCCGCTTGCACACCAAACCTGTCATGGGTTGAGGGTTTTGGGGGTTTGGGGTTTGGGGGTCCAGGATTCGGGGCTTTGGGTTTGGGTCTAAGGTTTTGGGGCGTTTAGGGGCTTGGGAGGGTTTTGGGGCTGATTTGCAGGTTTTTGGGTGGGCTTAGACTGGACTTTGGACTTTAGGTGTGCACTGTGGGTTTCAATTGTATCTAGTGCGCTTCGGACCTGGGCTCTTCATAAACTCGAAACCTTCATACCTAGACCCTCCTTGTAACCCTGTTTTGGACCCTAAATACCCACTAGTAAGGACCATATACCCCCGTTTCAGGGTACAAGGAGGGTCCTGGTAATGTGGGCTCCTGATTAGTAAAGGTCCCCTCAATAGAGCTAAACCCGGCCGGAACTCAAGAATAACAAGGTCCCCTCAATAGAGCTAAACTCGGCCTGCACGTAATAATAAACCCCCCCTCAATAGTCCTAAAACCCGTCCCGGTGCTAATTTTTTAAGGTTTAGGTAAATAAGCACTCCTACTACACTGTCCTACTACTGTACTACTACTGTACTACTACTGTGCTACTACTGTACTACTACTGTGCTACTGTACTACTACTGTACTGCTGTACTACTACTGTACTGCTGTACTACTACTGTACTACTGTACTACTAATTACTGAAAGCCCCGGCGCCAAACAACTTCGACCCCGGCCCCCCCAAACAACTAAAGATGATCCGCCAGGCGGCCCCCCAAAAATGCACAGTACTATTGCGCAGGGTCTGGTTGTTTGGGGAGGGGGGGGTTTACTAATCAGGAGACCACATTAACTGTTGCCGGCACAGAATTTGTCACCATTCATCTCAAACCCAACGCCCGGCACCACAAGTCACACACCGTAACTGCTTAGCTAACCCCCCAAAATGCGCAAGATCCAGAATCTTAGCCGCAGCGACGGCTAAACTAACATGCCAGGGGCGGTGATACCCACTGCTCAGAAGAAGCCTGAAGCCACAACTCCTTCAAAACCTCGTTTACACGGTGCGACATCTCATATAGCCACATCTTGGTCTGAGATCCCATATGCTGGATGCCGAATCGATTTTCCACAGCTCCCAACTGCCGCCTAAAGCCCCGAGCCCTAACAAAAACGCAGCACTGGTCCAAGACTCAGGCTCAGGGCTTGAGGGTTGGTTTAGGGTTTAGGGTTCAGGGTTTGGCATCAGTGGCTGTGTAGAGCTCGGGGTCCCAACATGTCGCAACTCACCCAACAGCCTGATATGCCAGCAGAAATGACGGAGCCTCTCGTTCGGCCGTACCATCGCCACACGTAGAAGAGCAGGACGACCTAAAACAGCTTGGGTTGAGAAATGTTTGCATTGAGTTCTCAAGTCTCAATATTTCGCAACAATATCTCGTAGAATACTCTATCTGCATCATTCAACACACGAAGTATGTTGGCAAGACTTTTACGACGAATATAATGAGCTGATGAGGATCCTGGCCGTACATGGGAGTTTCAGAAAACAGGGGACCCTAATACAGTACCCCAAATAGTAGGATCCTTCTTATGAGGACCCCAAAATAAGGTACCCCTAATTTTCGGAAACTCTAAACCCCTAAACCCTCAACCCTAAACTAAATGTAATGAGCTGTTGAGGATCCTGATCGCATATCCACACACTCCGAGCTCGAAGCCACGCCGACGTCTCCCAGGTGCAGCCGGAAGTCTCATAACCTGACCCAGCTCAGGCGACGGTGGATTCTCGGTTGAGGCTTTATAATAGGGTTTAGGGTTTATGGTAGGGTTGAGGGTTTAGTTTAGGGTTTATCGTAGCGTTTAGGGTTTATAGTAGCGTTTAGGGCTTGTAGAAGGATTTAGGGTATATATGGTGCAGCGCTGCTAGGCCCCCCC
>BGNK01001315.1:116021-132676 GCA_003297005.1 Symbiodinium sp. clade A Y106 | reverse complement strand
GGGGGGGGCTTAAAGGGGGGCTTCAAGGGGGCCTGCGACGCGGCACCATATATCTGTATACGGTTTAGGCTAGTCCAGAGGGTCCATATCTAAACTACCATTATGGGATTCAGCCGACCGTTCTGATCATGGTTCTTGGTTGACCTCATTCCATAACAACTAGTTGTATAGATGGAGCCTCCTGGTTGTTCCACCATAATTTATCACAATCACAAAAACACTGCCTCAATACGGTTGTGCTGTGCCACTAATACGCAGGTTCAGTGATCAGGATATCGCTTTCCTTCCAGGGTCTAGCCGTGCTGTGGCAGCAGGCCTACGCGCAAACCCCAAACGCAGACGATGCGTTCAAAACTGCCACTAAGGCTGCCTCTGGAGATCAGAGCATTGTTTTAGAGCCTTGTTTCGGACGGAAACGAAGTTCACAGCGGGTGTAGCGGATGTTGACGGGAGTTTAAACAAGTTCGACTCACTTCTTCCCTCTTGCAGTATCCTTTCAGATTCGGAATTCAAGTGCAGGCCTATCATATGGCAAGTGCTTAGGACACACTGGATACCCATGCCCTGAACCCTGCAGGCAAAGCTTTGCCGTCAACCCGAAGCCTAGCTGCTGAACCCCCGGCTGCAGTTCCGAAATCTGCTCATAAGGTGGTAGGTTGGGGTCTGTGGGATAGTCAGCTATACTCGCTTGTCCACTTTCCCGGAGGACCACAGTTCATGGGATGAAGAAACCAGGACTTTGAGATCACAGAGAGGTTAAAGGATTCTGAAGGTTGACCTCTTAATTGGGTTGGACAGAGACGATGATTCCCCGAAGAAGCTAAAGCTATCTCTTAAACGAGGCCACAAGCACCTTATTAAACCGATGCAGTATCCCTCAATCCGGAACCCATATCCATGCATGTGTATATATATATATAAATGTATACATGTATGCATGTATATGTACACATCAGATATGTTCGATCTTTGTATGTTCTTACACGCCAAGTTACAAGGTACACTGTTCTACTGGTCTACACCCACATGCATACTCAGCTTGTAAAGCCTTTCTTGAAAGAGCAAGCTGTAGACAGGACTTAGCCGCCCTTAGAACCAGAATAAAACCAATATTCCTATTAATCCCTTAAACTATATTATAAGAAAAACATACTATAAGAAAAATGTATTATAAGAAATTTACCATAAGAAAAATAGAACATAATTCCTAAGAACAGTAAAGAGGATAATCGCTAAACCCTAACCTATAAACCCTAAACCCTGAACCCTGAACCCTAAACCCTGAAACCTAAACCCTAAAACCTAAACCCTAAAACCCTAAACCCCGAACCCTAAACCCTAATCCCCAAACCCAAACCCTCAACCGTGACAGGATGATCCCGGCCCTAAACCCTAAACCCTACACCAAAGCCGGTCCCTCGGGAGCGAGCAGTATTGCAGCAAAGCGGGTGGAGGAGATGGACCTGGATCGGTCCACATGGGGCTTGAGGCTTTGGGTTCGGGGTTTAGGGCTTTAGGGTTTTGGGGGTTTAAGGGTTTAGGGTTCAAGGTTTAGGGTCCTCATTTGGGGCTTTGGGTTTAGGGTTTGAGGGCTTTAGGGGTTTAGGCTTCGGGAGGGCTGGGGGCTGAAGTTGTGGGGTGTATCGCTTGAGGTTGCAGGCTTGGGGCGTTCAGGTTTTCGGGTTCGGGACTTTCCCGAATTCCCTACTAAGAACCAGACAGTCCTTGAACATCTGTGACGAATGGGGGATGTCAGGGATGTCAGGCCAGGTCTCAAGCAAGCCTCGGCCCGGTACGGGGTCTCCCTAATACTACTCCCTAACCTAGATATTAAGTTACGAAACCAGCAATACTGTTGATGGCCAAAATCCGGCATTACCCATTATAAGGAATATACCATAATTCCCATAGTTTAGAGTCCTTAAGGTCATGCAGGATTTTGTCCATCAACAGTATGAAGGCCAAGTAACTCATCATTATTTAGGTAAGTGGAGCCCTAGGGTTAATAGACGGGCAGATGGGTGCTAGAGCTAAGGTTATGAGATCATTAGAGCTACAGACATAGGTTTCACCAAATGAATATTTTTGCATTTGGTTTGCGTTTTTTTTGCGTTTGGGTTTTGCGTTTCTTTTGCATTTGTTTTTTTGGTTGCATTTGTGGTTGCATTTGGGTTGCATTTTGGTTGCATTTGTGGTTGCCTTTTTTTTGCATTTCTTTTGCGTTTTTTTTGCGTTTTTTTTGTGTTTTTTTGTGTGTTTTTTTGCTTTGCTTTTTTGTATTGAATTTGAAAATATACTATGTCTAATTTAAAAAGCAGTTGCTTATGTTAGATTAATGTTTTCGCCACATGCACATCGAGAAATACTCTTATGGGAATCCGGATATCTATTGAAAACGAATCTNTTTGAAAATATACTATGTCTAATTTAAAAAGCAGTTGCTTATGTTAGATTAATGTTTTCGCCACATGCACATCGAGAAATACTCTTATGGGAATCCGGATATCTATTGAAAACGAATCTGTGCAAGACTTACAAATGCCTGGGCCTGGACCAATGGCTTGGCCGAGTTGGCGTTTTGGTACACTGGTACACATCAGCATTCTCCGTGCATGCCGTGCATCACCACTGTTCCTTTTTTGATGTGATGAGTGCGGGGTGAGATTCTGATGACAGTCTGGTGATTCTGGTGTTTGAATTGTGGGTTTGCTTCGGACAGGAGTCACGAGTCACTGTGGCATTCGCCATTCGCCACTGGCCTTGTGTCTGCTTTCCATTCGCGTTCACAAATCTGTTCTGTGTACCGGGTACCGTGTTATCGCATGTCGTCATCCCGCAGTTCCTCACAAACACCCGGGAAACTCGGTCACCCCATGTGTACGAATCTGTACGGGTGTACGACATGTGAGCTCAAAAATATTGTTTTGTATTCGGTTAGAAAACGACCACAGATTGGAGCTTAGGCATGCTTGAAGCAAAGCCCGGATGTCCGGACTAACAGTCGCACATGGCGAAGCGGTGAAGCGCTTAAGGTGGCACTTAAATTAGTGTTCGAGCCATCAGTTCACCAGTTCGTTTCTCTTGTGTCACTAGTCTCAGAATCTTCAGAACATAGAAAGAAAACGGCCGGACTTTGCCGAGGAGGCTTATATTTGGCTTGTTACTACCCATCCAGGGCACAAGTCGGCATTTGCTTCCTCCGACATCCTATGTCCTATGTACCTCCTAGTTTTCCTAACTAAGATCTGGCACATGGCCAGAACTGGCATTGTGGGTGTCAGGTTTGCAGACGAGAGCTGCATGGCGCGTTTGTTTGCAAGCAACTGCGCCCGGCCCAGTTTAGCCAGAAGTGCTCAAACTTGAAGTTTTGAACAATTCTGAAACCAAAGCTCGGATTGTCAGTTTTGTTCGGTGAGTCATGCAGCAAGAAGCTACAGCTCAGTGAACAGTGTATCATTTTAGTGCAAGATCGGTGGCCGTGCCCGCGAATATCAACAGCGGCTCAGCCAAGTCATGCGGTCACATGAGTCATGAGTCATACCATACCTGGTAGTCTGCAAGTTCACAACAGCAGCAGTGTTTGCAAGCTTTGCAAATCTTTTTGTTGGAGTCATTGTAACATTGTAGTCACTATGTAGTCGTCGTGCTACCAAAGTTTGTCCAGGCGCTGCAGTAAGCTTAAACTGCCATCCGATTCGGCCCTCACCCTTGCACAGGTGAACATGCGTTTTAAGTCTAGCGGCTAGTGTGAGACCTCTTGAGACTCTTGAGTGCCGCTTGGTTGCTGGCCGTGCAATGGAGTTCTGTGAGGAAGCTCTCCGCGAAGAGCTAGATCAGGACATTTCACCTGAGCTAGATGAGTGCGACATTTTGCGAACCCCAAGCACAGTGTATGCTGAGTCAGAAGGCGAAGGTGGCAACAGGCCTAGAGAGGCTTCACACAGCAGTGACACTGCACGGCTTCCGAGCACGTGGTGGGCAGCAGTGTTGAAGGCCTCAGCTCGTACATTAGGCTTGCAGGATCATCTTATGTCACAGGGTGATCCACAGCCTGTCAACGTCGTCTCTGTGTGTACTGGATGCTCGGCCGAGTCCTGGGTGCTGAAGGCCAGGCATGTGATATGTCCAGGCTGTGCAGCTGCTGTCGTTTCAGTCTTAGTGTCTTAGTGAGTCTTAGTGNTCGTCTCTGTGTGTACTGGATGCTCGGCCGAGTCCTGGGTGCTGAAGGCCAGGCATGTGATATGTCCAGGCTGTGCAGCTGCTGTCGTTTCAGTCTTAGTGTCTTAGTGAGTCTTAGTGTTGTAGATTCATACTAGATTACTAGATTGTAGAGTCGTAGGGTCGTAGAGTGTAGAGTGTAGAGTCCAGAGTCCGGGGCCAGGGTCTTGGAGTCTTGGAAGCTTTTCAATGTTATACGTAGGTTCGGNTCATACTAGATTACTAGATTGTAGAGTCGTAGGGTCGTAGAGTGTAGAGTGTAGAGTCCAGAGTCCGGGGCCAGGGTCTTGGAGTCTTGGAAGCTTTTCAATGTTATACGTAGGTTCGGTGAGAATCTCAGTAGCAGCAGGTTGTTTGCAACCATTCAAGCGGGTGTTGAAGCGTCTGCAGGCTGGGGGCAATTGGTTTAACATTTTATCCGTAGCCATAGCCGGCTTCGGAGCCTTGCTGACGAATTTGTGCCGGCCCTCACGCCCCGGCCCGAACCAACGATAACAATGTTCATTACCAGGCCCGGCCGCTGGGCCTGCTAGCTGCTAGCTGCTAGCGGCTGGAATAGTTCTGATTTTGATGATGTCACACCATGTTATTATGACTAGTGACTAGTGACTAGTGGTGACCAAATCTCAGAATGTAGGGCTGGGCACAGGACATAGGACATAGGCCGACATAGGCCGCGAGACATAAGATATGCAGACCTTCCCCGACTTCCGCTTCGAAACCCTAAGGCCCTATGGCCCTGTAGCTGTAACTCGGACCGAGCCGATCTTTCAATAATGCTGCCAGGCTTTGGGAATCAACTTCACCGTGATGGCGGCCTCAGAGAGCAACTCAAGCTATCGGAGCTTCTTTCAATGCAATTTCCCAAAAGAGATGGAACATGTGTATGAGACTGTGCAAGACCAACTACATGTTGCACAGGGGGGCAATGCACCGTGCACTGTCTGCTCCGAGAAGGGTTCAGTTGCTTGTGACAGTGTGTGGACGCCGGAAGCTGGAGTAGATCTGCTGGTTGCAGGGTCCCCGTGCCCACCTTTCTCTCGGCAGCGTCATAAACGATTTGCAGATGGCTCGGTCAAGAGCCATNTTGAGACCACGATGACCCACCTGGTGAATGTGATCCAGGTTTACCGGCCTCATGTCGCTGTTCTGGAGCAGGTAATGGGCTTTGTACAGCCCATTTGCACTGGCTCCTCGGAGACGCCCTACAACAGGCGAGTTTCGCACATGATGTGTAGGAGTGTAGGAGTGTAGGATTGCAGGTCCCAGGTCCTAGGTCCGAAGCCGTGCACACGTCCAACATTGGGGCACAGATGCATGTCAGTCATGTCTGTCAGATACTAGATTCCGTCAGTCAGTTCATCTAGAATCTAGAATGTACCAATGTACCCAGTCATTGCTCACCGCGGGTGCTCCGGCCTATGGGATGTTGTCAATGTTGTCCTTGGGCTTGTGATGTTGCGCTTCTTGCAGGTTTCTGCAGCGCTTGCAGGAGGCGTGCTCCTCTTGCGAGGGGCAGGATTACGCTTACTACGTGGTGCAGTTGGAGATGGATGCCGCTGGCTGGGTGGCCATCTCACGGCCCAGGCAAGCCGTGCACACATTGATGGTGGGTTTCGGTTTCGGCGGTTTCGGCGTCGGCTTTGGCAAGGCTGTGGGTTTGTTAAGTCTGTTGAGTCTCTAGGGCTCTAGGCCCTAGACTCTAGGCCCTCTAGGCCTTCTAGGATTCTAGGCCCTCTAGGACTCTAGGACTCTAGACTCTAGGCTCTAGCCACTCTAGCCACATGGCCATGTTTCGTTGCCGTAGCTGTAGCTGCCGTAGCTTGTGATGTCCTTGTCCTTGAGATTCCGTCAGTTGTGTCGTGATTGAGTGAGTATACTCGCTGTCGTTACTCGCCAATGGGTTTTCTGATTCATGGCTCGTTTGATTGTTGATGCAATGCCGGCTTCTGTTCCTGTGGTGAGTTTCGCTGGGCCTATGGCCTTCGAAGGGCCTTTGAGACCTGGTTTGGTTGGTCTGGTTGGTGCTCACAGGCAGTAGCATGGCATAGTCGAGTAGCATCGGGTCGGTTTGTGCAGAGTGACTGGAAGCCTTCATTTACGACGACGTGGTTTACATTCAGTGCTTGTGCCGCCGGAAGCTTTCAGCTGCACCTAACGGACCTAACGAGATCATGTCATGGAACATGTGTGTCACATGCACCCCGGGACGCAGAGCCAGGTCTACGTGTGAACCTCTGATTCTCTCTAAAGCACTTCATATATATTGTTTTACCACTAGGACGGGGCTACTACGACTGCCGATCCATAGCTATATACTGTAACTATAACTGTAAAGTATAGTACAGCTTGGCAATATCACTGATTGACCATAGCACTATTTTAAAATACTGAATACGCAACTGCCGCAACTGACTTGTGACTCCTTGGTCACGTCTTGAGTCCGAAACTTCAATGGGTGATTGAATGACTCACGGACTATGGTTTTTGCCTGCTGTTGCACTGCTTGCGGGAGCAAGCCTTCTGCAAGTTTTATTTCAGATGGACAGAGCAGAAGGCGAATCAGATTTGGATGATGCTATCAGAGATCTACTCGGGCCACCAGAACCAAAACCTGATCAGGCCAGCAAGGGCAGCAAGCGTGGTCGTCCCAAGGGGTCATTGACACTACGGCAAGACGTGCAAAAGTTCTTGTCCCAGCAGCCTGCTGATGAAGGCGAAGGTGCAGGCGATGCTTTAGCATTGCCAGTGAACGTGGTTGGCAATGCAGCTAGGGGGGCAAGGCTCAGGAATGTCGCTAGGAAAGAGTGGAGCGGCGCAGGGCCACCCGATCTGCTTATGCGAGTGGGTAGCCCTGTGCAGCGCTGTTTGGCCGCTGCCCTGATCCAAATACGAGCTCCCGCGAGGATATCTAAGTCCAGTGGTGGCTCCACTGAGCAGCCAAAGGAGATGATTGATTACGTTCTCGACGGCAAAGGGCTTACATGCTCAGCAGCTGCACTTGGCTGCTTGACTGGCAAGTCGCCAAACGTGGCTCAAAACAATCTGGTTTTAGCTGGAGCTGCTACGGCCGAATGCAATGGATTCATGATCAGCTCCATGGTGAACGAGTTTTGTCGTTCGATGTCTGACGCAGATCAGGCGAAACCGCTTTTGGCATTGATAAGGGTTCGCTATGACGAGACTCCAGCGAAGGTGAGGATCTGCAGTGCTGAGTTTTCTGGCATGACCGTAGACAACATTGGTGTAAAGTCTGGTCCTCAGGATCCGATGCCCCAGTGTGTCATTGTACCACGAGGTGCTTCTAGCGGGCCAGCGTTGAAGCATTTTTTGGAAACGAGCCAGGCTGTCGTGCAGAACTTGCCCCAAGTTTCCAGCCATGCGAAAATCCTGCAGACACAAGTCCAATTCAGATTTTTGTTTCAGGACAAAGCTTCTCAGCAGTGCCATTGGTTGCAGACCGATCTTCCGGTTCCATTGTGTTGTATGGACAGAACTACTGGCGAGACGCAGCGGCAATGCATCTTGCAAAGTGTCAACCTTGTGCCCGAGCTGCAGAGGTTGTGCGGTTTGTTTGATCATCAAATCCGTGTTGTCTGCACGGACCGTGCCACATGCAACTACAAGACCGAAAGGGGATTGAGGGAGGATTGGCCGAGCCAGATTCTGCTGCACACACCGTGCGACTGCCACAAAGGGGCCACCACAATCAAGCACGTGGTGCAGAAATCTGACAATGTTATGTCAGGGCTCATTCACACTGCCCTGGTTGTTCGGGGAGATTCTGCAGCAATGACGAAGCTTCGGGAACTTCTGGTCTCGACTTTGATCTCCAAGATGGACGTAGTCGTTGTAGACCCTGGCTTTCGGGACGACAGCTGTCGGATGTACCAGGACGAGGTTTTTGATCTGTTTTTGCCGGTCAAGAATGTGCGCCCTGGAGTGGCAAAATCAAACCGTAAACGAAGATTCATCCTTCGCCATCTGTTCAACAGCGACCTCCACGATCAGACACCTTGCCATCGCTGTGAA
This sequence comes from Symbiodinium sp. clade A Y106, assembly GCA_003297005.1. Taxonomy (NCBI): domain Eukaryota; class Dinophyceae; order Suessiales; family Symbiodiniaceae; genus Symbiodinium; species Symbiodinium sp. clade A. The sequence goes on along the minus strand of BGNK01001315.1, from coordinate 124,426 downwards.
GGCCCAACCTGTTGCAAAGACAGAGATGATCTGTTTTGCAAGTTGGCAACATATGGCGCATGGGCGCTTTTGCCCAGAAGGCCGCCATTGATGTCACGGAAGAATTGGCTGGGGCAGGTGGAGGCCCTGGAGTGGGCGGGGCTGTTGGAGTCCCACCATTCATTGTTCAGTGCCGTAATGGCAGCGTACATCGGTGCGGTTCCACGGAGGCGGGCAGTTCATCCAGATGATGGTCATGACATGAATTCTATGATTCAGGACCTTCTGTGCGAAGATGCCGGCCCTGCCAACGAGCAGCAGCAAGAACCAGCTGAGCAGGCTGAGCCAGCTGCCGATGGTGCACCAGCTGCTGATGCTGCTGCTGATGCGTTTGCCGAGGAGAATAGGCGTCGTCGGGTTGGGGTACGTGACTTCATCGAATCCAAGCCATTGGGCCGACTATGTGTATTGAAAGAAGTGCTCGCTCCATTCCACAATCTGGTCGCAGCTGCTCGGGTGCATATGTTGTGTCAGAAGCTGGAAAGACTTTAATTTCTTTGCGCCCTTCAGGAGCTTAAGACTCAAGACCCTGTTCCCCTGGCCCTCGCTATATAAAGAAGGCGTCTAAGACTAAGATGTCTCAAAAGACTTGTAGCAGGGCTCTTTGCCCGTTGGCATTTGGTGGAGTTTCATGTGTCTGTGTCCCGTGGCAGTGGGGCACTGCCATGATGTATGAACTAGTATAAACGTGCATTGGCTTAGGCATTCCTTGCGCTGGCCAGTTCTGCGTGGGAGCAAAAGCAAGCAGCTCGGGCTGCCCAAGGCTGCCAGCGGCGGTACCGAGTGCAGGAGGCAGCCAATGGAGAGCTGGTCACAGAGTGCATGAACCAGGCATTGGCTGTGATTTGTGCGCAACGATTGGTTTCGGCCTCGGAACCCTTTCCTCCCTGTGCCCTTCGTGCTCTCCGCTTTACTTCGGCTGCTGCCGGACTCAGCACTTTGCATGCTTTATTGAGGCTGCCTCGCAACATGCTTCCTTATCAGGGCTTCGATCTGTTGCAACAGCCCACTGAGACCGTTGCTCAGAAGCTGCTCGACACACCAGCCTGCTTGAAGGATGAGTTTTTCAGCTTCTTTACTTCAACTTTTCCCAGCCCGCAAGCTCTGGTCAGCAGTGCGGCCTTGGGCATCCTGGAATGTGTTGCTTCTAGCATCTGCTTGGATATTTCCGACATAGAGGCGTGCCATTCCTTGACACGTGATTTCGTGAATGTTCGAGTCAAGGGATGGGTGAGCTCCTTGGAGACTATCTCAGCCTTGCACGTGCTGCAACAGAGAAAGAGGCTTGTGCAGCTCACAAGCACACGGGCAGCTGATGCCAAATCGCGACAGAAGGGAAAGCCCGGACCAAAGAAGAAAACTTCGTCCGAGAATCCAGAACGACGAGGATGAGGCGGTGGAGGACCCTGGCGTGCTTTTGTCAGCTCTTGCCTGAAGGGGGTCAAGAAGTATCTAGGCTTGTATGGACAGTGTTTTTGAGTTTTTGAGTCTTTGAGTTTCTGATTTGGCTCGACTTTGATGTGACCTGCTCATATACTTACTTACTCAGGACCTATTGCGGATTATTGATTATTGGTTTTTTGTAGGTAATTACGTGAACTAGTGACTAGTGAGCTAGTCAGCTAGTCAGATCTGGTGAACTTGTAATTTGGAGGATGGCTCTATACTTGTAACTTTCTTCTAGGTGCACTGCAACCGAGAGCTTCCCAGCAGTTTCCAATTTACACAGTTCTGCCCGTAATGTGTAGTCACGTGTATGTCACGTAATCATGCTTCCAAGCAGCCAATCAGCCAATCAGCAATCCGGCAGCAATCCAGTACTGAGTAATCAGACACCAGTATTCAGTTCTTCGAATAGTTTCAAGAATGCATCATTATAGTTCAACAGTGGACAAAAATATGTGTGAGTCCTGAGTGTGATGCCTCGGGCCGGAGCCGTCCGAATTCTCCTTTTCAGTTTGTCTAAGTCTAGGAGTCTAAGAGTCTAAGAGTCTAAGATGGCCCGGGTTTTGGTTCTTTATCATTTTGTCTAATTTTCTGTTATTCTCCCTTGTCCCAATCTGCCAGTATCTCAGACTCATCACAGACAGTCCGTCAAGTAGATTCAATAGACTGCAGATGCTCTGCAGTGCAGTGATACACTGATACACTATTGAAATTATTGCATAACCACTAATTGTTCACTATAATCACTATAACTGTTAACGACGATTACACCGCTGGAAACCAAGACCCGAGGCCCGAGATATATCACTTGTATGACGGATGAAAGAACCAACCGCAGCCATCCGCCCAGCTCAGGTCTGCTCGAAACGATGACACCGTCTTTACGGTTCTTTCGGAAAGGTACCATGACTTGTCTCCGGCGGATATGAACTGGTATAAAGAAGTTGGAGGAGCCGCCACATTGGCACACCAACACGGCTTCCCAGCCTTTGGGCCACGTGTGCCGGCCAGCAAGCCGCTGCTAGCGTTGCCGTTGCCAGATGGTGATGGCATCATTGCGGCGCACGATGCAGATCGTGACGATTTTGGTCTGCTGCCGTGGGAAGGCAAGCCGTTTCATGAGAAGTATGTTGACTTGAAGAAAGAACTGCAGTCACAGTACAGGAATGCTCAGGACCCAATGGCACTGACAGAAGTGGAAACTGCAAAGCTCGAAGAGATAACCAAGGACATTAGTGGATTGCCATCATCTGCAGCGTGGACAGAGAAAGGGCATGACTCGCTGACCGAAGGTATGGTTGCAAATCCAGCAGGGGTGCATATGAAAAAAGGTTTCACCTGGAATGCACCCACAGAGAGCCTCATCAAGGACATCGTGGCATCATCATCGGGTCATCGTCAAACTTCAAGCGATGAAAGGCTTCAACTATATAGACTATATACCCTCCATTGCCTTCCACTACTCCTCGATCATAACCGTAACCTTGTTTATTGTACTGACTAGTATTGATGTATTGTGTATCATATATCATGGGTCCTGTGGTCCTACGTCGTAGGTCGTAGGTCGTAGGAAATTCGGAAAATCGACTTAGCAGATGTAGACGTAGCCCTGTAGACTTACAGTAGTTTCAGCAGACTCAGTAGACTTGTTACGTAGTATAAGTCATAAGCAGTAGACTAGGTAGACTTCGTAGACGTCGTAGACTATTTGTAGGCGATCGGAAACTGGCTCCTGCGGAGGATTTGTTGCGAGAAGCAACTGCTTCGATTCGGCGCAAGCACAAGTTGTCAACTAGTTTGGCCAGAGGTTGGGCTGCACGCAGCAAAGTCGTTGTGCACAAACAGCAGAAGCCAATCCCCAGAGTGATTCCTGGGGCCTTTGTGCCAAGTCCTTGCTTGGGCTTTGGGCTTTGNAGTTTGGCCAGAGGTTGGGCTGCACGCAGCAAAGTCGTTGTGCACAAACAGCAGAAGCCAATCCCCAGAGTGATTCCTGGGGCCTTTGTGCCAAGTCCTTGCTTGGGCTTTGGGCTTTGGGCTTTGCATTTGTGGTCGCTCAGCAAATTCCTGTCCGGATGCAAAGTTTTTTTCTGATCGCTTGTTGCAATGGATGAAGCTTACCTTTGTCAAGGAAAACAAGGTTCCNTTGGGCTTTGGGCTTTGCATTTGTGGTCGCTCAGCAAATTCCTGTCCGGATGCAAAGTTTTTTTCTGATCGCTTGTTGCAATGGATGAAGCTTACCTTTGTCAAGGAAAACAAGGTTCCCAGCAAGCCTCGATCACTTTTGCAGGACCAAATGCTTGTCTTTGCCTTCACTCCCGGCTTGCCTTGGCTTGAAGTGCCTCAGGAAGACGGCGAGGATTTCCATGAGCCTGATGCAGAGAATGTGGATAAGGATCGTTGGCCCGATAACTTTGTGCACAAGACGTTTTATCTTCACATGGCTTACACAAACTTCTCGACATGGCATTATGCGGGGTTGCAGATGTTTGGGCACGAAGATTTCGAGGCCCTGGGTTACGGTGACCATCTTTTGAATCCACAGGGACATGGACATGTGCTGCAGCTGGCAGTGGCTCCGCAGAACCATGCGCAAAACCACAATGTGTACACTGACCTGCAGTTTGCTGCGCAGAAACTGGACATGCACTGGGCGTGGAAAGTGAAAGTTTACCAAATGTCGCTGCAGGAAGAGCACTGGCAGCGCCTGGATGCTGGCAGTGCCCTCATCCCTTTCCTCGAGCTGCAACAACTCACCCACGATGAAGGAAGTCAAAGGCCGGTTGAGTCGTGGCTTTGGCGGGGTTCGCTGTGTGAGGCAGAGAGCCGCAAGCTCATAGCGGACAGTAAGAAGCGAAAACGGAAGATGACGCAGAGCCGCCAGCCTGGTGCAAAGCAGCGTAAGACAGCAGCTAGGCAGTCTGTAGAGCCTGGCGCAGCGGCAGAGGTAGCAGAGGCTGCAGAGGCCGACGCCGAAGCCGATGCAGATGCAATTGTGCCGGAGGATCCCGATTCTGTTGCTGACGATCCGTATGGTCATGAAGCTGATGCTAGTGATCATGGGGAGGCCGATGAACACAAAGAGGGCAGTGATGGTGACGATGATGCAGACCTGGATTTTGAGCCGATGGGCGGTATCTGGGATGACGACGAGGATAATGAAAAAGCGCATCTGGATGCTGAGTTCGCCGAGTTTCATGCTGACGGACAGGTGGATGTGTCTAGCTTCACCAACTTCGTCAGCTTCTGTTGTTCTTGAATGATTTTGATGACATTAACTTACTGATTTCAACGCTATAAGCCGTAAGTCTAGCTGAGTCTAAGTTTAGACGTTAAGCCTCACGCCCTAGCCCTAGGCCCTAGGCCCCGGCCGTAGGTGTTGCGTGCTAAACCCCTTAAGCCCTAAACTGCCCTAATAACCTCAAGCTTCAAGTTGTAACGAAGCTTCTGATTCTGTGACCTTGTCTACATCATGAACGAGTCGTGCTGGGTCTTGCTGTCTGTAAGTAAAAACCCCAACAGCCCAAATATGCCTGTTTGCCGTCGGGTTCCGTTGACCGGCAAGGAAGCCTACCTGGCCGAGCTTCTGGGGCTTGACGAGCCCCCTGACGAGGCCGCTGATGGTGCAGAACCTGCTGCTGTGGAAGCAGCAGCAGCAGCAGCTGGCGCTGAAGGCGAAAGGCGGCCTGATTTTCGAAAGACAGAATACGCCGTTGGCGGGCATGGTCGACTACGCCATTATGAGCATATCAATGTGTTGCAGGCAATTTGCACAGCGCCTGGTCATGGTGATTGCAGAATGGAGCGATCCTTGCGAGCGCATCGCACGGCTAAGAAGAGTGGAACGACTCGCTGGGGGCAAGGGCGCCCGGTGGGATTGTTAGTCAACTGGCTGCGCAGCCAGAGCGAGTTTCATGATCAGCAATCACACATGCATGAATTTCGTCACACCCTGCAGAGTCGTGAAGATGCACGGGCCTGGTGGTTTGCCACACTGTCTCAGCAGGATCGCGATTTGATTACTGCCCTTGAGCGTCCTCAGCGCGAGGGTGAGGGTATGGAGCCAGAAGCTATTGCATAGCGCAGGAGAAACATTCCATTCGCAGCTTGTCGATGCTTGCAGTTGCATACACAAGTGCAGCTCCCTCCCTGTGTCTGTGTATGTGCGTGCATGTATGTGTCTGGGCGATGCGAGGGAGGACTTGATGAGACAATCGGGATTGTGACAGATTGTGGATTGTGGGCTTCAGAGGAGACTGTATGTATGCTGCTAGCTGCTAGCTGCTAGCTAGCTCCTCGTGCTACTACAGTCCGGTGCTCTCGTCAGCACCCTTAGACGCAGACCTTAGGCCTTGTAAGCCCTAGTTACCTGCTTGCCCTAGTTGCTGTGTCAGCAACAAACAAAGCTGAGCGAAGGAAGACATGCGTGCCCTCAACAAAACTTACAGAGCCCCGCAACGTGAAACATGACCTTTGCCAAGCCTCAAATTCTCAAATCACTCAAATCCGTAAGAGAGCAAACCTTACGCTTACGCCTTAAGGCCCTTAAGACTTAAGTCTCAAGCCTTGCCCCGAAGGCGCCAAAGTCCCAAAGTCCTCCTCCCAAGCTCGATGTCTAGAAGTATGTCAAGGGTCTTTGTTCGTCTTGTGAGTTGTGGAGGCTCTACGTCGTTCTGTTTCGGCGTGACAAGTTCGAGAGGGAGCACGTGGCGAACTTCAAGAAGACGGTGAAGGCCGTCCCGGCAAGTACTACGTTACTATTACTATGACTCTTACCACTATACTAAGACTACAAATGACTTACTTCTGCTGCTACTACTGCTGCTACTTACTACTACTGCTACTGCTACTGCTACTGCTACTGCTACTNACTACTACTACTACTACTACTACTACTACTACTACTACTACTAATTTTACTACTATTACTGTAACCAGCAGCCGACCAGCCGGAAAGTCATGCCAAACCAGCAGCCGACCAGCCGTCCAGTCACCCCCGAACCAGCAGCCGACCAGCCGCCAAGTTACCCCCAACCAGCAGCCGACCAGCCGCCAAGTCACCCCCAAACCAGCAACCCACCAGCCGGAAAGTCACCCCGAACCAGCAGCCGACCAGCTGGAAAGTCACCCCCAAACCAGCAGCACACCAGCCGGAAAGTCGCACACAAACCAACAGCCGACCAGCCGGAAAGTCACCCCAAACCAGCAACCGACCAGCCGGAAAGTCACCCCCGAACCAGCAGCCGACCAGCCGGAAAATCACTCCAAACCGAACCAGCAGCCGACCAGCCGGAAAGTCACCCCAAATGCAACCGACCAGCTGGAAAGTCACCCCAAACCAGCAACCGACCAGCCCAAACCAGCCGAGACCAGCCAGAAAATGACCCCTAGCCGGAAAGTCACCCCCAAACCAGCAACCGACCAGCCGGAAAGTCACCCCAAACCAGCAACCCACCAGCCGGAAAGTCACCCCCAAACCAGCAGCCGACCAACCGGAAAGTCACTCCCAAACCACACACCAGCCGGAATGCCACCCCCAAACCAGCAGCCGACCAGCCGGAAAGTCACCCCAACCAGCAGCCGACCAGCCGGAAAGTCACCCCAAACCAGCGCACACCAGCCGGAAAGTCACACCCAAACCAGCAGCCGACCAGCCGGAAAGCAACCCCAAACCAGCCAGCAACCGACCAGCCGGAAAGTCGCCCTCGAACCAGCAGCCAGCCGACCAGCCCAGGATCTCTACATTCTCTACATGATTTTGAATTGCGGTCGAACTAATGTTTGGAAGCCCTGGGACCGTTTTTCAAAAAAAAGCCGAAAGTCACTCCCAAACCGAACCAGCAGCCGACCAGCCGGAAAGTCACCCCCAAACCAGCAACCGACCAGCTGGAAAGTCGCCGCCGGAAAGTCACCCCCAAACCAGCAGGGAATCAGCCGGAAAGTCACCCCCAAACCCCAAACCAGCAACCGACCAGCCGGAAAATCACCCCAAGCCAGCGACCCACCAGCCGGAAAGTCATGCCCAAACCAGCAGCCGACCAGCCGGATAGTCACCCCCAAACCAACAACCGACCAGCCGGAAAGTCACCCCCAAACCAGACCGATTAGCCCCCCAAACCAGCGGCCGACCAGCCAGAAAGTCACCCCCAAACCAGCAGCCGACCAGCCGGAAAGTCACACACAAATCACCACCAACCAGCCGGAAAGTCAGCCGGAAAGTCACTCCCAAACCAGCAACCCACCAGTGGGAAAGTCCAAACCAGCAACCGACCAGCCGGAAAGTCACCCCCAAACCAGCAGCCAAACCAGCAGCCGACCAGCCGAGCCGACCAGCCGCCAAGTCACCCCCAAACCAGCAACCCACCAGCCGGAAAGTCACCCCAAACCAGCAACCGACCAGCCGGAAAGTCACCCCCAAACCAGCAGCCGGAAAGTCACCCCCACCCCCCGCCACATCAAGCTCAATTTCCAACTCTCCGTCAGGATTTCCTGTCCTGCTTGGCCGACGATCACAGCCCGCGATCCATCGAGTCTTTCCTTTTGCAGGAGTTTGGGGTTTAGAGTTTTTGCCAAAGGTCGAGCCATCTAGCCGCTAGCAACCCTTAGGTATGTTGTGGAAGAGTCGCAATCCGACAAGTTTTGTCCTTTGCAGGAGTCTAGCCCAGCTTACGTGGAAGAGTTCGAGTTGAGCTGCAGCAATGACCGGGCCAAGCAGGAGGGTGCCGAGACTGCTTTGCAGGCCGATGGACAGTCGGTATGCAGATTGTTTTTGGTTGGCTGCTCTTGCAGAGGGCCGAACTGAACACTACATTGTCGCTACATTCACCACTTTCTATGGCTTTGTATGGTCTTGCTGCTTGCTTGTGGCTGCTTCGGTTATCCACAACTGGTTCTCCGATTGTTTTTAGGAAGGCTGGGAGGGT
>BGNK01001315.1:78995-115976 GCA_003297005.1 Symbiodinium sp. clade A Y106 | reverse complement strand
CCCCAGGCCCACCCCCGACGCCCCACCACGCCCGAAGACCTTTTCCAGGGCCCCCCTCCACACCCCCCTCCCAGCCCAGCACAAGGCTCCAGATCCCAATTGGCAGACCCGCTCCCACAACCTTCTCGAATTTTCGAACATCGGTTGCAGAACCCATTCTAATCCGTTGAGTGCATCGCCAGGCCTGGAAGAGCTGGCAGGTTCAGGCCCACGATCTTCGACGTGACATGGCTGCTGGCGTGTTGAAGCCGTGGAGCAGCTTGGAAAGCGTGGAATGGCACGGCCCTGGGAAACTTGTAAGGTGCCGTGAGGTGTTGGACCTTTCGGTTTTGGGCTATCTGGGAACAGAGGTAGCTAGGGAAAAGTCGGCTCAGGGGCTGGAAGCCATGAAGCAGGCATGCAGTGACCTCTACACAGATGTTTCACAGAACCCTGCTTTCCTGAAGCGCAATCGGGGTAACTCTGCCCCATGCTTGACGACATCCACACAAATGTATGCGCATTGCCGTGCTCGCTTCATTCTCCCTCTGGAGCTTATGCTTCTGCAGGGTCATGGGCTTGAGATGAAGATTCCACCGTCAATGCCACGAAAGGCATTACAGTCATTAGCTGGGGAGGGCATCTTTTTGCCCAGCCTTGGAACTTTGCTGTACGTGTTGCAGCTGACAGGCAGCCTGAAGGTGTAGCTGTGTGGCTGCAGCACTGGGTTTTAGGACCTTAGGGCCTTAGGACTCTAGGAGGACTGTAACAGTGTAACAGTGGAGCCACAGAGCAAGTCAGCTAGCAGCTACCAGCTACGTGCCAATGCTTTGTTATTGTTGCCATTGCACTGTGCAGTTTGCACAGGCACAGGGGCTTGTGGCAACAGTGTGTGCAGCAGGCAGGTAGCTGCGCTAGCTGCCGGGAGCAGCTCTGGGCTCTTTGTGTCATGCGTTTTATTCATGCAAAATTTAGAATCTAGAATTTAGAGCAAGTGGATGGAACTACTGACGTTTTTATATGAATCTGCCTATGGCCTATAGTACTATAGGGCCTAGGGTAGGGCCTATAGTAGCCCATAGTGATTGCATATTGGCATAGTTATACGGTTCTTCTGCATGTTACAGATGTTTTGTTGCTGTCCAATCTATGTCTATGTATCAAGTATATATCCTATATCCACTTCCAGAGCTGCAGTGATCATGCAAATGCAAGTCTCGGGCTGTTTTAAATGTACCTATACATGTTTTGGGAACTGGAGTCTTTCAAAAGCCTGCTAGCTGCTACATCTTGCTGCGATCAGAATTGGAGGCTCGGGCATTGCATTTTGCGATTCGTTCAAGTATCACTACACGACGTAGAAATTCACAGGCCGTGTTTTTTTGCACTTGCCGCTGTCAGCAGTGGCATCAGTTGCTGGTCCTTGTTGGTCGTAAACCTAAGCTAGAGCACTTTAGAGTCATTGGAATCGTTAGAACCATTAGATCATTAGAGTCGTTAGAGGTAGGGCAGGTAGGGAGTAATATAGTCAATAAAGTAAGCTCACTATAGTGATTGTTGTTTGAGTCTTAGATCTAAAGTATTGAACCGTGCGGCTGTAACTGTTGAAGTAATTATAATTAGAGTCAGGGACGTTAGTCGCTACGCAAACCCGGCATCTTTTAGCTTTGAGCTTCGAGGCTCAGGGTTCAGATCAGAGATTCGGTAACAAAGGGCGGATACTCAAAACCCAAGCCTAAAACTAGCCTCAAACCATTGGCCACAACTTCATTTCTGCCTTACCAAATCCTGCGCATAGGCATCGCTGACGACAGCGGTTTTCTCTACATGTTTTATTCTGCTCAGGCCCCAAAAAGGACAGATGTGTAGATTCGTGATTCGTGTTGACGATTGAATAGTTTGTGACAGTTTGTGCGTTGCCATGCATCATATGTGGAATACTCTTTCTGAAGATTGAACATTCTAGGCCTTTAGACTCTAAACTCTACGACTCTAGGCCCTCTAAGCAGACTCTCACATCCAGGTTCGACTATTCGCATTAGCCCGGATTGCATGTCCTTGCTGCATAGAGTTTTTGGTAAAAGGTGGCTCTTCCAAGTTCTCAGAGACAACGCTTCAAGGCCGAGTGCTGCCAGGTCATTGCCATCGTGTCAATCTGGATCAGGACGGTTCGATGTTATGATACACCTTGATGCCATTGCTGAGTTGCTGCAGCAGCCTCTCTAGCTGAGCTGGTTAACACTAGACGAAAGTATCGGAATTTCCAAACTACCGACAGTAGTACTGCAGGGGGATTTAAAGAGCAGGCTGAGTTCCGCCGTGGCCCCTCGAGGCCACACTCGATTCATGGGTTGTGGATGTGTTTTTTTCTGTCTTGGCCTTGGTGTCGGCCTAGCCCAAGGCATGGCCTTGGGTCGCAGACTAAGGAGACGTACGACGTAGATGTAGACTCGTAGACTCGAGCATTTAGATGCATCGGATGGCAATGCGGCAAAGCGGCTACTTTCGCTCGATGGTGGACTCCGCTGGGTTCTTTCTTTCCAGCTGTTGCTTAGCTTCTAATGTTTTTATAAGTTAATGTATTTTCATTTGAATATTAGCGCGAAGATTTCGCTGAAGTTTCATTCTAACTACGGCTGGGCCAGGGAGCAGTAGCGACAGCTTTGGTGGCCGCACAGCCATAGCCGGAATGCCAATCCCATGCCAATGTTGTTGGGAAAGAGCAAGCCGCCAGCCATGGGCACGGTATGTACGAGGAAGTGAAGTGACAAGTGTTTAGGCAGGCTAGCAGAATCACAGCCCAGGGCCTAGGGCCTAGGGTAAAGGGAAAGGACATGCTGAGAATAAGGTCTAGAATGAGCCTCACTGTGAAGCGTTTGCGTGTGAAAGTTTTGGATGTTGCAGCAGCGCAAAGTAAGGGTTGATTGTCCAGATTTGCAGCTCGGGTCTCCAGGGTTTTCTCGCAGCGGCTTTCTTCACGCCACAATCCGAGTATGCGACCTCTGTGGATTGTGAGGCCTGAAGATTTTCGGTTTCTTGCTGTCATGACTCTTATGTTTGAGTTTGGTAGAATCGACTTCCCAATTCCCAAGTCTCAGGTCGTAGGCCGTAGGCTGTAGACAGTAGGCGTTCGCTCCAGATTTTCAAGGATCTCCAAGGATCCACGAGTCAACACTGTATAACGGACTCTGACGGTTAGAGTGACCTGCAGATTTGTCGCTGACTTGAGACTTGTCTACATGGGGGCCACTTACGAGCCTTAGCACGTTATTAGCCCCCGAGTCGCCACTATTTCCTAGCTACCATGTCAAACTCTTACCAACCTTTTACTATTATGATAGTCTACTCAGTCTACTCTCTTGTCCCGCAATCTGTCGTAATGCTGGTTTTGTAGTGATTGCACATACTACAAACGTTGGTCATGGAGTGATGCTAGAATCGTTAGAACCGCCAGAATCAATAGTCACCAGCCGCGTACAATTACTACGACATTGTTCAGCTTCAGCTGCAACATGGCTTGCTTCAGTCGTACGATCGGCAAGAATATTTTGTTGTTTCGCCATGAAGCTGAGGATCGTAAAGTCGTAAAGTCACCTTGGTTACACACAAGGCACAAGGCTGCCGAGACGGCTTGCAGCGGCTTGCTTGCGTGTGCATCATATGACTGGCAGATTTTTTTGGCAGAGGGTTACAGCAACTTTCCAGTCCTAGACACATGCACTGTTATGTGAAAAAAGTTCGACCGGCAGCTGCGACTTATCCCGAACTCGTCGGTAGTGACCCGTGACCAGTGATTCGTGGTACCAGTGACGACTGACTAGCCGAGCCACCGGCCGCCGTGTCAGTTGCCAAGCCTGATTATCTGCTTCATGTCCTTTGATGCATTGTACTNAGGCCCTGTGTTTCGTGGACTCAGGTGGATTGAGTTGAATTGAAGGTAGTCCAGACGGTATGTCAGTGTAGTTGGCAGATTAAATAAAGTCTAGAAGGTCTACAATGTACAATCGAGAGTCTACAGAGTTTGCAGTGTACAGTGTACAGTGGCCTCAGATCAAAACAAGGGTTCTTGTTTTAGGCCATTTTAGGCCGTACACACGACATAGACGTAGGACTATACTGGACACTGTACACGTTACCGTCAAACCTTTATGATGGTCGGTAGGGTAGGGATCGGTGAGCCCACGCTGTGTAATGTAGGAAAATGTAGGAAGATGTTGCTGTGTGTGCTGTTCTGAGTCAACGGGGACACAGTGCAGTGAGTTGCTTAGCGACCAGGAGTAAAATAGCAGGCTTTAGTATGATGGACTCAGTCATGAGTTGAGTAGGCTCTACTTTGACTAGACTCAGTAGACTCAGTAGACTGTGAGCTTCGAACACTTTGTATGATTGACTGGTTGATTCCTTATCCTCCGTTGGCACTGTAGCAGCAGCTGCAGCATTCAGCTTCTTGTTGGTTTAAAGTTTAAAGTTCTGAGTCTTGAGAATCGGTCATAGATATACCCGGCTTCGGTCAGGTCGGCTAGCAGCGTCTAGGGCCCCTGGGTAGGGCGGCTAGGTGAGGTCTGCTTCGTTCCGTGTGGTGCAGACCCACGCAAACTAGGTGAGGTCTGCTTCGCTCTGTGTGGTGCAGAAACACGCAAACTTTGTTGGCGTGTCCGTGCATGTGGCTCTGAAGCGATTTACTGCTTTGGTGATCATCCTGTTTTGAACGTTTGGCTGCAACTGCAGCCTTGGGTCCCTGCGAGCATGGGACGACGAAAGCTCACTGGCAAGCAGGAGCCTGAGGCTCGATGATAATTCCCTGTCATTGATGGGGTTGTCATTTTCTCAATGAGAATTCCAGTTTCTTGATTGAACGTTGAAGCTTACGGCGATTTACAGTTCAACCCTCAAGGTTGAAGGAGTTCTTGCCACATTTCACATTTCGTTGCAGGACTCTGTGGCCCTGGCGACGGAGGCCGAGGCCGAGGGAGCAGAGTCCGCTCCCAGTGCGCCTGCGCCGAAGCGAGGGCGTTGGGCCAGGAAGGAAGTTTTGTGCGTGTTCCGTGGCGAGTCCTCGAAGGACTGCAGCGCCAAACAACATTGCTGATTTAGGACGCAGGAATCAGGAACCACGTACTGAGTCTGAGTATATAGTGCAGCGTATGACAAATGCAGGACATTAAGCAAAGACATAAACATAAACATCTGACATACGCTACACGAAGTCACACTTGACTCTAGACTCTAGACTCTAGACATTTTCTATACTGTATGACTGTATGACTTGCCATAAATTCGTCGGCGTCTACGGAGTCTCCGGCTACGGGCTGCTTTGACTCTGACTGTTTGACATCCTGATCGACTTGTATTGTAAGCTTGTACTTGCAATGTTGCTGACGCTCATGCATACAGATATTGATTGCTGAGCATACTGAAGACTCCTTGTACGTGAATGACTGAAAATACTGAGTGTGCTGTTTGTGGCACCTGGGAACTGATTGCTTTGTGAGGACACGGAGTTCGCCGAGGTGGACGAGCACCAGGTGCCACTGTGCCCTTGCTGCCGGGCCTGTGGAGACTGTGCTTCAAAGTTGAGACCTGGAGTTCCTCTTTCGAAGTTGTGTGTCGACTACGTCGCAGGCAAGAAAGGGGCAGACCCCAGTTTTCAAGAAGACTTTGACACGGCGTTTCCAGTGTACGCCGGGGAGCAGGAAGGCAACTTCTCTCCAGCGACGTCCGTGGCAGCCCTCACGAAGTACGGCATGCGTGTGTCGCAGTCGTTTGGACTGTTGTCCGATGTAGAATACGCCGCCATCTTCGGCGGCACGGTCGGTGATCTCTTAAGATACGACAAGTCGAAGGCACCCAAGTCAGTCCAGATCCCTTACCAGGGACCCTTGAGCGGCAGTGCAGGTGGGAACTACTGGTTAATCGACCTGGTTGGCCTCCCGGTGGATGAGATCTTGGCGTGCCGGAAAGCCGAGATTTTTTACGAGGTCACGAGTGAGATGGAAGAAGCCATCCTCCAGACGGCGCAGCAAATCCACCAGGAGCAAGGACACTTGTGTTTCCAGTACCTCTGCACCGCCCAGAACAACTCACGGAGCAAAGGTTTGAGCACGACCAGCCAGAGGCCGAAGAGTGTCAAGGAGCTCAAGGAGATCCATGAGACGGCGGCCAGGGTTGCTTCAGCGGCCATGGAGGCAGCTGCAGCGCCGGCACCGGCGGAGGATGCTAATGATGATGAGGCTGGCGAAGCTGCCCCACCAACACGCTCGACACGTCCAGTGGGCTTTGGATTGCCGTCGTCTGCGATATCCCAAGCCAAGGCCAAGCCAGCAGCCAAGAAGGGTCAGAAGGGCTTTGGCAAGGGGAAAACGACCTCGCAGCCACCCCCGGCAACCACACCGAGCACGAGCACACCGACGCCGACCCCGGGCACCGCTGCCCACGGCATGCAGAACAGCGAAGTTGAGGTTGCCAGCGGCTCACAGGTCGGCAACAAAGGTGGCAAGCAGAGCGAAGTCTACGAGCGCTTGGACGCCGTGATGAAGAGGGTCGCCGACAAGCACCTGCAGTGCTCGTCGGCGGCGAGCATCAAGAGTTTAGAGCACCTCGACCCTTCCAAGTTTCTGTGCTCGCCGAGCAAGCTTCTGTCGAACTCGCTGAACGGTGCAAGGACCTCAGTGAGCCTTAGTCTGTGATGCAGTCTAAATCTGACAAAGTCCAAATCTGAAAACTGCAATCCGATTTAAAGCAGGGAGTGATGTAGTCCAAATCTGAAAACTTCGACCCGAAAGCATTGAGGTTTGCAGTCGAAATCTGAAAACTTCCACCGGGTTTAAAGTTTAAAGCATTGAGTGATGCATTCCAAGTCTGAAGGCTTCGACCCGAAAGCATGGAGGGATGCAGTCCATCAGTCCAAATCTGAAAACTTCCATCCGATTTAAAGCATGGAGTGATGCAGCCCAAATCTGAAAACTTCCACCCGAAAGCATTGAGGGATGCAGTCCAAATCTGAAAACTTCCACCCAAAAGCAGTGAGTGATGCAGTCCAAGTCTGAAAGCCTCGATCCGAAAGCACTGAGGGATGCGTCCAAATCATTCCACCCGATTTAAAGCATGGAGTGATGTTGTCCAAATCGGAAAGCTTCGACCCGAAAGCAGCCCAAACCTGAAAACTCCCACCCGAAAGCATTGAGTGTTGCAGCCCAAAATCTGAAAACTTCCGCCCGAAAGCATTGAGTCATGTAGTCCCAATCTGCAAACTTCGACCCGAAAACATTCAGTGATGCAGTCCATGTCTGAAAACGTCCACCCGAAAGCAGTGAGTGATGCAACCCACGTCGATGGCCTCGGGCCTAGGGCCTAGGGTCTGAGAGAGAGAGGAGTGGCCGAATGAGTGTTTTCCAGCAATTTTACGAGTGGTGCTCTTACAGCCTTAGATCCTCTTGCAGCCTTACAGCTTGGTCCATGGTTTTCTCAGTGCCATTCCGAGGCCAAGAAGATCCTGGAGACGTTGCAGAAGGCCAAGCAAAGCGTGGCTGGCGAGCTTCTGCAGAACAGGATCGCAGTGTGCGAGCATGCCAACCAGCTCTCGATCAGTACCACGCCCACACAGGCCAAGTTCGCGATGCTGAAGGCCCACATCGAGCAGACGGCGGACCTGTGGCGATTGTACCCCTGGAGCCTCCAGGTGAAGCTGGCATTGAGGTTTGCCAGCGAGACGCTGAAGACTGCGTGTGATCTGTTCACCGGGGCGCAGGGCAGCTCCGGCATCGCCGTCAAGGCTGAGAAGGGCAATGACACTGACCAGGTCAAGTTGAAGTCAGAGCCTGGGGCCAGCAAGACGTCGACGAAGCCCGCGAAGGCTGCATGGGCCGGTCAGGTCAACGCATTCATGGCCTTTTTTGACTTCGATGTCACGGCCCTCTCTGCCGAAGCTGGGAACCAGGTCTTCGAGTTTCTGGGCACGTCGCCGCGCTTCAACGACACCCTGGGCATCATGAAGGCTAAGCTCGCCGAAACCAAGATGGACTTGGAGAAGGAGCTCGAGTTGGACTTGGAAGGCGGTGCGGATCCCGCTCAGGAGAGCGTCAAGGTGGAGGCCAAGGAGGCTGCTGAGGCAATCCACGTGCCGCTGTTAGATCCTGTCATTCGGGTTGAGGCTCATGGATTTCGACTTTCGGGTTGAAGTTTGCAGATGCTTCTAAGTACTACTAAGCTACTACGACGACGACGACAACTACTACTACTTCTATTACTACTACCACTGCTGCTGCTGCTGCTACTACTACTACTACTACTACAACCACTACTACTAGGCCGACTAAGCCACTACTACTGCTACTACAACTACTACTACTGCTGCTGCCACTGCTGCCACTGCTGCTACTGCTACTGCTGCTACTACTACTACAACCACTACTACTAGGCCGACTAAGCCACTACTACTGCTACTACAACTACTATTACTGCTGCTGCCACTGCTGCCAATGCTGCTACTGCTACTACAAGGTCACTGCCTAGGTTCAGGTCACGGGAACCTCGGTGGGAATGGCAGTCGTTAGGCCGCTAGGCTACTGGGCCAAGCCGCGTGCTCGTTGACGGTTGATCCTGGCTACCGGTGCTGCTTCGATTTCAGTCACTGTGCTTAAACTTGACTTAAGCTACCCCTGGCCCGTAGGTAGGCCCCTGTGTCAGTACATTCAGTACACTCAGTACACACAGAGACATTGTCATCCTGGCAGGAGATGGCTACTGCCATCCAGGAGGCCATGATGTGTGAGAGCCTTTTGGAAATCTTCCGGAAGGGCAGCGACAGTCACGAGTTCACCGTGTTTTTCGCAGAGGCCTTTGTGAATCTGTGCAACAGCAAGCGTGCTCTCTGGGAGCACCTGGATGGAACGCCTTTCGCTGCGGTGTCGCGCAGCATCCAAGAAGTCAACTCCTTCATGGGCTGTTTGCTTTTCTTGTTTGACCACCAGGTTGCAGGCCCAGACGGCAGCCTAACGGATGCAGGCAGTGCAGTGGAGTTGCTCCGATTCACGGAGGGCAAGGACAGCTCCTCCTCCGAAGTCTACAGCACTTCGATGCGCAGCATCCTGCTGAAGAACAGCTGGTATGCCGGGCAGACAAGCGAGGTGGCACGAACGGCAGCGACCCGAAAAACGCTGCAGCCTCAGCTGGACAGGTTGCGTAGCCACCTTGCGGACAACTCGTCTGCGGTCCCTTCCACAGTGCCGACGTCAACCTTGCAAGAGCTTGCCGCCCTCTTCGAGGAGGTCCCTGCTTGTGTGCAAATGTGTGCCCTGTTGATACTGAACGGGTGTCGGGTGTGCTGCGTTGGTTGGGTGGTCGGGTGAGGTCGCCGTCGCTCAAGAAATCAACAGACCTGCCGACCTGTTCGGAGCAACAGCTTGTGTTAGAGTGCCTTGCAAACAAGTCAGCAAGCAATTGTTGATCAATCCTCAACCCTAAAGCCCTAAAGGAGCAGTGCCCGGCGATGTAGCCGAACCCAGCCCTAGCCGCCCTAGCCGCTAGCCCGACCCAGGTTCGAATACCATGGCTTCGCCTCACCTGCTCTAGTCTGGTCTTGGTCTGGTCTGTTTGGTCGAGACGAGATTGGTCGTTAGTCTGGAGTTTAGTGTCTAGAGTCTAGAATCTAGTCCAATCTGTTCTGGTGTTGTCATAGTATAGTGTAGTCTAGCCAAGTCTAGCCAGTATTATGGTGATTGCATGTAGTAGTATAAAATAGTATAGCACAGCGTACGATAGTATAATACAATTAAACAAAATAGCTAGTACAGTCTCGTATGGTGTAGGGTGTAGGGCCGTCTAAGGCATTGTATCACATCTAGAACTGTAACAGTAACAAATAGCACTGCAGACTGTACCCACGCAGGCCCTCCAGATTGTACGCCATGCCCACTGTAGGCTACTTTGGGCAGTCAGTTGCAGGCGGCATGCGCAATTGAGCGACAACGCTTGGAGTCTTTCATCAATCGGAACGTTGATTTCAATCGACACACAGACTGCTGCTAGCTTACTTTGCCTTTATCTATGTAGTAACTACATGCGATGCATTCAATAAGGTCAATAAGACTTTGTCGTGAGGAACCTCTGGCTAAGTGCATGGCCGTCTTTTGTAGAGTCTTAGTCTCAGGGGTTGAAGTCTGAGAGTCTTCGACAGAGAAGCACAAAGGGAGAGATAGAAAGATAGCCCACCCCCTGTAGCTTGGTCGAGCTTTGCGTCTGTCAGAATGTAACCAGTTTTGCCACTGCTATCCGTTGCTGCCCATGAAACAAGTAACAGCAACAAGTGGAGGTGAAGTCCGGAATCCGGGCCGTGGAGTTGCAGGCGATCACGGACAGCATGGAAACCTTGGTCAGAGGCGCTGCCATACATCTGATCGACGGCGCCGGCGGCGCACAGGGCGTGGATGCTGGCAGAGTTGCTGCTATCTTCAAGCTCGTGCAGAGCATGACAGACGTTGCAGGCTTCCCCTCACTCTTGCAGGACTTTTCCACTTGGTGTGACAAGACCAGCAAGGCCCGCGGTGTCCAGGAGCTGGTGAAGCAGATGCAAGCCTGCTCGCGGACCCAGGTCAACGTGGATGAAATCAAGAAGCTCCTGCCCGGTGAAGATTCCAAGGTGGGAGGGACAGGGGCTCGAGAGCTCTTCAGCGCGGCGGCACACTGCGTGGTCAAGACTGCTGAGCTGTGTGTGGACAAGGTGGGGCCCGGGATCAAGTTTACTGTTCTTGCCGAGTCTTGCCTCACCTTTTCCGAGCTGTAGCATGGCCCTTGCAGTCCAAGTAGAAGAGTGGCCGTGCACGTGTTAACTGTAAATTTTTGCTTGGTTGTTATTAAACTGTTATTAGTTATTAGTTACTGTTAGTTCTTAGCTGTTCGGCCCTCAGGCCGTTAGTCAACACAAAGCAGTGTAAGTAGAGCTCAGTAGGGCAAGGCACTCAGTCCTCACTTTTCCTGCAAAGCCCTTGTCTTAACATTCGTAGCAACCCTTCCACTATCCGAGCTGGGTCTGCGTGCAAGCAGCAAGCACGAGGTAATAGCAGCATCAATAGCCATAGGGCCTATGCTGCGATCCATCTAATCTAAGCCGCCAAAATCCTAACATCCCATATTGTCCAGAGTGTGAGAACATAGATCCAAAACTAGAAGAAGTAGAATACCTGGAACAACTGGAACTTAGAACTCATGTTATAGAAGCATTTGAGACTTTGCGAGTTTTGGGATCGTGTCCTAGCGGCCTAGCGGTCCTAGCAGAGGGTTCTTTTCCAGAAGTTGTGACTCTTCATGTTGCCGTCGATTCAAAAGTTAGAGGCTCTACATAGACTCCACATCGCTGTGTCGTGCATTGCGAATTGCTTTGAATGTTTCGAGGGCAGTGCTGCAGTGCTGTTGCTGCAGTGTCCGGGTTTCAGTCAAAGTCCCGTGTGTGTGTGTGTCATGTTTGTGTCTTTGTCTTTGTGTTTCATGCCAGGTGCTCGGCCCTTCTGACGAGCGTTTGGTGAACGACATTCGAAAGGAGCTGTTGTTGATCCTTGGTGTGGGCAAGCGTATCTTCGGAAAGTCCATTCTGGGCGACCTCATCCAGGGGTACGGGCAGTTCTTGCAGGCCGGGGCGAGCCTCACGGAGAGCTACAGGTTCTTTGAACAGAAGGGCCGTGACGTCGACGCGAGAATGGGCCACGCCAAAAGCATGGAATGGTTGCTGGCCTTGAAAAACGGTCGAGCAAAGTGCTCCCAGTGCTTGGAGAATGTGAAGAAGATTCAGGCAGCGGTGCAGGGTTTGGACTCGCTTGAGTCCATTGTCGGCGAGGCCGGTGACGATGAGTCCGTGGTGAAGATGATGGACATGTTCATCCAGAACCCCTTCGCTGTGGAGGATACGGAGGAGCACATCTATGCAGATGGTGTAGCATGGCAATGCAGCCAGCTGCAGAAAGATCTTGATCAAGCGGTCAAGGTGGCTGTGGAATCTTGCCGTGGGTTGCAAGCCGCTGGCCAGCGCGACTGGAAGGCGAAGCTGTCAGCCTCTGCTTCCTTGTCCGAGGTGCTGGACGCCAGCCTTGCTATCGACCGCAGCGAGAACCCTTTGAATGCCAAGGACCTCCGAGCCAACCTCGAGAAGTGTTCCGAAGCATCTTGGCTTGACATGTCAATGTCCTGGCATTGTTCTGGTAGGGCGGCTAGCGGCTAGCGGCTAGGGCCATTGACCGTTGACCCGGTTGCAGGAAACATTCAGGTGGGATTCCATAAGAATGCGACTGCCATATACTGTAGTAGTAAGTAGTACACCGTAATTACTGTAATTACATAGTTACTTACTATAGCAATTGCTGCGTGACTCAAGTTACTGGTTTAGTCAGTCTAGTTTTGTTACCAGTGACTTGCTAGTGATAGCTGGTGCTGCTAGTGATGCTAGCTGCTAGGGGCTTCAGTTCTGCACTGCGTGCTACTACTTGTTGGAACGTGCGGTGCGGTGCTTGCTGCTTGTACGCCTGTCAGTCCCTGACTTTGTTTTATTAGAGTTGGAATCTACAGACCCAAGGCTCTCAAGGCTGCCAAGCATCACATCGACACCTTTGATGAGCCTACCCTCGGCAGCTGTGCAGAGACGATGGCACGATTCAAGCAGACCACCGAGGAGCTGAGAGCGATGGTCTCGCCAGCCCGTGTCTTGCTTGTGGAGGTGTTCCTTATCCACCAAGCTCGCAAGATCCAAGACTTGCAGAAGCAGCCTGCGAAGGCTGACGATCTCAAGCTTGTCAAAGATGACACAGGAAAGTTGATCACCAAGTTCACCGTCTCTTTCGTAGAGGGCGTTTTCTCTGTTGACTCTAGCCATGTGCAGAAGGTGCTTTGGGCTGAGTGCGAGAAGTACAGAGTTTGAACGGCTCTGTAGTTCTGTGACTGGTCTGTGAATCCTGTGCAGTCGATTTGCCGCCAGCTTGCAGCTGTTTGTCGCAGTTGCAAGTATTAGTTAGTTTTCCAAGACAGGGCATGTCAAGTCATGGGATATGGGCCATAGCCGTAGCCAGAGTGCCATAGTGGCCATAGTGGCCATGATGAGTCAGCCCAAGGCTGGTGTGAGCCGAGTGCGCAACCCTTTTAACTTCATGCTTCAGGCTCAGAGTCCTTCTAAACTTATGTGTAGAGCCCCATGCCCTAAACTTCCGAAACTCCTAAACTCTTAAACGTAACTAAACCTCGCAACCCAGCCTGGCCCAACCCCAGAGTAGGAAGTTCACCGGTTCATCACATCGGCTTTGGCAGTTTTGCAATCTTCGCGGCTTTCGCACTCAAAGCAGACTAGCCGGGGAACCAGTAGCTGCCCTTCGGGATGATTAGCTTGGAAAGAGTTTGCCGTTACACAGAATATTGACATATGTGACATGTGTGCATGTAGCGTCTTCATATATAGTATCTCCACGTTATATGGCTATCTCACGTATCTCAGATCCCGATTCTCGAGCTGTGGGGCGGAGTGGTTGCCTGACCTGCTCTGCTAGTGCCAAAGCTTCGGCCTTCGGCGGCGTGCACTACGTGCGTCTTCTTTCCAACACGCAAAAAGGGCACTGATCTGGCAGCTGCCTGCTGTGTTTGCATGTTTAGAAGTTTAGAATATCCGTATTCCGTAGTATGATTGTGGAAGTTTTGATAAATTTACAGACCTCTAAGACTCTAAGAGGTGAAGAGTCAGTGAAGATATTGCTTGTGACAAATAACCATTTATATTTATGAAGGATTGGGGATATAAGATTTTCCCCCTTTTAACAGCGAAGCGTCATTGGAGCTCGAAAACCAACACCCCATAAAGAGTTTTCTAAGCCGTTGCGTGGCAGAAACCGTGAAAAGCGCAGGAGCTCAGAGCAGTACAATGAGACCCGCCATGCAAGATCCATACGAGAGAAGGGCAAACCGGGAAACACAGACAATTTGTGTGCAACATTGTCGCACGATGTTCTAGAGCCGTTGACTCAACGACACTCTGACACAGGAAGAAACAAAAAGCAACACAAACCAACGATATGCAATCAGCTCCTCCCTCACTCACGCATATACATACACTTTTATATACACAGGCACACAGCAGTCAGCGTGCAGAAAACAGATTACATTAAACAAACACAACAACATAATAAAATGCAAGCAAACACGACAAAACACAACTCGAAAAAAAAACAAAGCAACAGAAACGCAAAAAAAAGCAAAACAAATGCAAAAAAAACGCAACCGCAGCAGAAACGCAAAAAAAAAGCAAAAAAAATGCAAAAAAAACGCAAAAAAAACGCAAAAAAAACGCAACCAAAATGCAACCCAAATGCAACCACAAATACAACCCAAGTTTGAAATGCAAAAAAAACGCAAAACCCAAATGCAAAAAAAACGCAAGCCAAACGCAATAATAATGCAAATTAATTAAATCCTGGTTATGCTATCTGTAGCCTGCTAATGATCTCATAANTTTGAAATGCAAAAAAAACGCAAAACCCAAATGCAAAAAAAACGCAAGCCAAACGCAATAATAATGCAAATTAATTAAATCCTGGTTATGCTATCTGTAGCCTGCTAATGATCTCATAAGCCTAGCGGCTGCCAAGGCGATGCTGTCCCTTTTCGGGTTTGAGTATGCAGGGGATAAGCTCCCCCCGTTCAGGCCTTGGTGTGAAGTCTTGGGAATCAAGTTGGACCTAACCGCTGCNTTTGAAATGCAAAAAAAACGCAAAACCCAAATGCAAAAAAAACGCAAGCCAAACGCAATAATAATGCAAATTAATTAAATCCTGGTTATGCTATCTGTAGCCTGCTAATGATCTCATAAAGCTAAGGTTCAGAAGACTTACGGCGCAATGGAATGCCAAGGATACCTTCGTAGTGTTTCACCAATGCATTATGTTCTAATTCCGCGCATGGGCATCTTTTCACTTTCAACTCAAGGAAAAGAGGGTGTACCAGCTGTTTGGTTCACGCCTTATCTCACATTAGTCTTTTTACAAAGCTTCCTGCTGGGATGCCGCAACGACTTTTTCTCGCTGTTCCTGCTGGAGAAGACTCCCCCTGCTCGTGCATCACATGCTTCGCTGGTGGCCCAACATCGCTAGGCCGCTGCAGCAAGGATATCTTTTCTGTGTCCGCTGTCATGCCCTCGCACCCTGCCAATCCTTGTCGGCATCAACATCCACGAGCAAACGTACGACCTCAGTGCGACTTTGGCATTCTGGACCCATGAGTGCAGGATCCCGTGTGGCGCATGCCCTGGCTAACAAACGGGGAGGGTCAGCGAGACGTGTTTCATCATGAAGATCACGCAAGTCAATGCCAGTGCCAGCATCCACCAGGACACGGGCAATCTGAGTTTCACCGTATCCAGCTGCAGCTATGAGAGTTGTCTCTTTCGCACTTCCTGTCGAGATCATGTCAGCTTCAGCATCCACGAGCTGACGGGCGATCTCAGTGTCACAGCTAGAAGGGGCAGCTATGGGAGCTTTCTCTTCCGAACCTCTTTGCCAAGACGTGTCAGCACCAGCATCCACGAGGAGACGGGCAATCTCAGTGTGGCCACAAGCAGATGCGGCTAGGAGAGCTGTTTCGCTATGACGACCCTGCAAGTTCATGTCAGCCGCAGCACTCACAAGAAGACGCACGACGTCAGTGTGGCCTTCAGACGCTGCAACCATGAGAGCTGTCTTGTCTTTGCTGTTCTGAACATCCGTGGCAGCGCCAGCATCCAGCAGGAGCCTAGCTATCTCAGTGGCACCACGAGATGCTGCAGCTATGAGAGCTGTCTCGTTCTCATCTCCTTGCACGTCCATGTCAGCACGAGCACTCACAAGAAGTCGCACGACTTCAATGTGGTGGTTTGAGGCTGCGTCCATGAGAGCTGTTTGGTAACAACGATACGTCCCACCTTGCAAATTCATGTTGGCGCCAGCACGCACAAGGAGCTTGGTGATTTCAGTGTGGCCTCTTGAGGCTGCATGCATGAGGGCTGTTCGCTGACAGCGATCCCACAAGTCTATGTCAACACCAGCACCCAGCAGGAAACGGGCGATCTCAGTGCGGCCATATGCAGCTGCAGCTATAACAGCAGTCATTCCCAAAGCATCCTTGGAGTTCTTTTCAATACCCCTATCCAGCAGCAGCTTTACAATCTCAAGGTGGCCGTGAGCGGTTGCAGCCATGAGAGGAGGCTCCACCACCGATGCATCATCCGGCTCGCCTTTCTCAGCACCAAAGTCAAGTAGTACACCCACAACCCCCGCGTGACCACGGCAGGCTGCTCGAGTGAGTGGCGTTCTACCATTCGCGCACGAATCCCAATGCGATCTTATGCGATAGTTCTTGTCAGCACCCGCTTGAAGCAAAAGTCGTGCTGTTTCAACATTGCCTTCATGTGCAGCGTATCGCACAAGCTCTTCGGAGGCCAAGAACCTCTCGCTCACCTTGGCCAGCAGTACCAGTTGCAGCTCAACTGGCGCCTTGACCTGGTCATCATCGTCCAAACAGCTGCCATCACAGACGAGCTGCTGCAGGGAAGCTGGGAATCCGTGCTTCTCGCGCAAAAGACACTTCAAGTCCCAAACCGAAATCACTGCATTCCCGTAGACTGGAGCCAGCTCTTTCCCCGATGCCATCCGAATTCGCAGCATGGCATCCAGAAAGGAGAGCCCCAGCTCTTCGTCATTGAGTCTGAGGTATGTATGCACCTACACTTGTGTATGTTAGCTATCCACAATATCTATGTATGTATGTACGTACGTATGTGTATGTGTATATATATATGTGTATCATAGACTGGTATCTATGTACACGCCTCTATTATCAGCATAGGCGTCCTACTTGTGACGAGACACTTCTTGCCAAGACAGGCTCCAGCTTTGATGTAGGGACCTTAATAACTAGAATAGGGTTTTGGGCTCCTTTATGGTATACTTGTAATAAGGAACCCTAAGGAAGAATCTTGGTATCCATTCAAATCTATTATATTAGAGAAGAAAGCTGTGGTGCATTTTGCTCTGCAAGGTTGGGCTTCTGGTGTCTGTTGCGGACGTCCTCTTAGGCTTTAGGGTTCAGGGTTTATAGAGTTTAGACTTTAGGGTTTAGGGTTCAGGATCAGCGAAATTACCAGGAACTGAGCTCGTATCTATGCCACCGGGTTGCCTGCTCAAGGATCATGGGTGTTTCTGCGAAGTAGTTTGTGTGTGTGTGTGAATCTCTGGGAGTCGCAAGCCCAGATGGGGTGGTTGCTATCATATTGCGAAACATCATCAACTACAGCTACCCTTTCATGTAGACTTCGATTTCCCAAAGGGCCATGTAGGGACATCAAGGCGTCAACCGTCGTCGGGGCTTGGGGTGAAACTTGCCAAGTACGTGAATCTCTTGCACACAAACCCTAAACCCTAAACCCCGAACCCTGAACCCTAAATCCTAAACCCTACACCCTAAGCCCTAAACCGTGAAACCACGTTCCCTCATAGAACCTGCGAGATCTCCGGCTTACAATGCGAAAAAACCTGGCTTAGAACTCCAATTCAAACCTCATGCAAAGCCAACCTTTAGGTAGAAACATGTAGGCAGGGATTAATCTGTATATACATATATGTATGTATATATATATATACATATATATATATATGTATGTATGTATATAATGCTCTTTGTAGATCCTATAGAACCCTCAAAACACTCCAAAGCCCTATGGAAGCATTGGAGGACACTGTCAAACTCTATGGTGCCAGGCCTGATAAACTTTCTTCTTCAATAACCCTGCCCCAAAAAGTTCAAAATTTCACAGATAGACCAAATGCATGAGGTGAATAAGTTTAAGGTTCTCCCATTGGCGATCTAAGTAAAGCCACAAAAAGCCACGTAAGCCCTGAACCCCTAACCCCTGAACCCCTAAACCCTTATACCCTAACCCCTAAACCCTTGTACCCTAAACCCTAAACTCCCTAATCCCTATACCCTCTGCTCCCTGAACCCTATACTCCCTAAACCCCTGTAACCCCGATAACCCGTAAACCCTATATAAACCCTATACCCCTAAACCCTATACTCCCTAAATTAGGGGTGAACCCATGAAAACCCTAAACCCTCACCCACTAACTCCCTAAACCCCTAAACCCTAAACCCCATGAAAACCCTAAACCCTAAACCACTAACTCCCTAAACCCCTAAACCCTAAACCACTAACTCCCTAAACCCCTAAACCCTAAACCCTAAACCACTAACTCACTAAACCCTAAACCACTAACTCCCTAAACCCCTAAACCCTAAACCACTAACTCCCTAAACCCTAAACCCTAAACCACTAACTTCCTAAACCCCTACACCCCAAAACACCATGAAAACCCACCCTTCCAAGCGGGGCCCCTGCAGAGCGAAGCGTCGGAGACTTCACAGGGAGCCTTGCGGGTCCTCAGAGGATCCACCGCAAACTACCAAACCGTACAAAAATTGGTGTTGGTTTAGGGTTTAGGGTTTTAGGGTTTAGGGTTTAGGGTTTTAGGGTTTAGGGTTTAGGGTTTAGGGTTTTAGGGTTTAGGGTTTAGGGTTTGGGGGGGGTTGGGTTTAGGGTTTAAAGGACTATAGGCTCGGGTAGAGTAAGCAGCTTGCTTTTGGGAGGATCTCGCTGGTCAAACCTTAAACTACCCTACTTTTTTGTAGGTTCTTATTGTAAACCCTAATATGGGATTTATAGGGACCCTACGAAAAAGTAGGTTTTGGTAGGTTAAGGCAAGGCCTTTTGAGGCCTCTTCAGGCTTTTTACTTGAAGGGGCAGGGGACTTAGTAAGGGTTCCTAAAGGGCTGCTTAAAGGGATCTATAGGTTTCCTCAAAGGGATCTATGGGGTTAAGGGTTTAGGGTCTACTTGGACGTAGTAAGTAGCTTATAAGTCGAGTTATAAGTGCCCTAAATGGAGTTACCCTAATTATAACCCTACTTTAAACCAACTTACTAAGTCCCCTGCCCCTTCAAGTATCTATCTATCTATCTACATCTATTTCGCATTTCGCATTTCGTGGCAATTGAGGCCTCTTAAGGCTTTTTGAGAGCCGCTTGGGACCTTCTAGCGCCTTTCCAGGCCTTTTCGGATCTTTGAGGGCCTGTCCGGGCCTTGGAGGGGCTTTTCCTTGTCGGGCCTTCAGGGCCTTCTGGGGTTTAGGGGGTATAAGGTTTAGGGCTTAGGGGGTATAGGGTTTATAGGAAGTATAGGGTTTATAAAATAGGGCTTAGGGAGTATAGGGTTTAGGGGTTTAGGGGTTTAGGCGTTTAGGGGTTTAGGGGGTACAGGATTTAGGAAGTAGGGAGTAGAGTTTAGGGATTTTTGTTTAAGTTGATGAGGCGTTGGGGTTGCAAGTTGTGGGAACCCTCGTGCATCCAGACAGAGTCCCTCACCTGCCCATACACGGAAGAAGGCCCCCAAAGCAAAAACACGACTGCAGGCAAAGACTCTCTTGGACAACTGAAGTTCTATATAAGCCCTGAACCCTAAACCCCTAAACTGTAAACCTCTAAACCCCTAACCCCTAAACCCTAAACCCTGAAGCCCAAAAAGAACCTGCACCCAAACGGGTGTCAAGCTTGAATCGAAAGCCCGAAGACATGAATCGCCCCAAACCGCAGCAAACGGAGTCTGAACGACCGGTATATAGTCCCGAATACGTGGAGGTTGAGGGGTAGTTATAAGTGGGGTTATAAGTCCCATAATACGGGTTATAAGAAAAGTTACCCTACTCAGAGCCCTACTTATAACTACCCATGAACCTCCAAGTATAACATGATCTACCGTATACCGATACACCCGAAAGTCTCTTGGAGGCCGGTGCGAATAGTGAATCGCTTCACTGGGAGATCGGCTGCGTCCCAGCACCGCAGGTGGAGCTGCAAAGTCCCCAGTCTTGGACCTTGCCAACATATAGGAGTTTCCGAGAATAGGGGACCCTAATAGAGTACCCTAAATACTAGGATCCTTATTATAAGGACCCCCAAATAAGGTAGCCCTAATTTTTGGAAACTCCCACATAGGATGGGGGGCTTTCGGGGTGCAGGGCGTAGGATTTGGATTTAAGAGTTCAGGTAGTTCAGTTAGGGGGTGTTCTGGAACCCTAAACCCTAAACCCCTAAACCCCTAAACCCTCGATTTAAGCTTTGGGCTCAAGGACTTCAGCTTGCAGGGGCTCTTTCTTAAGGCAGGGAAGGGATCGGTCTTGGGGCTCATCGACTTGGTGGGCTTTTTAGGGGCTTGTACTTAGGGTTATAAGTAGGGTTATAAGGGGTTTAGGGTTCCTTGAAGGGTTCTATAGGGTTTAGGGCTTAGGGTAGCTATAGGTACGGTTATAAGTAGGGTAACTATACTTATAACCCATATTAGGGGACTTATAACCCCACTTATTACTACCCATGAACCTCCAAGTAAGAGTAGAGGCCTTCGTGAGGCTGAGAGGGCTTGCGATTCAACTGACATGTGTCATGCGATTGAGGATCTCTTTGCGGGCTGCTGGGGCTCTTTGGGCGTGGGGCTCTTTGGGGCTGTAGGACATGAGGCCTTGGAGATCAAGATCCACACTACACCGGCAGAATGAGAATGAGCCAAGAGTGTACAATATAGCGACATCAACAAGTCTTCCGAACATGCACATACGTGCTTAAGCCAGGAGTCCAGGTTGTTGATTTATATTCTGGAAATCTGATAAGTGTACAGAGAAGGAGGTCTCAATTTTAGGGTTAAAAAGGGGCCCTGGTTAAGAGAACTACCCCTCAACTACGCCCCAGCAGCAAGCTCCTTGTAAAAAGGACTCCTAGAAATCGTAGTAACAATAATCATACGGATTGTAGTGAAAGCCCACGAGTAGGTAGCCCAGAGACCAGACCCGTCCCGCCTGCCACTGGCAATTGGAAAAGTCGCTGCACGATTCATCTGGGATGTGGTCTTTCTTACCAATACATTAGCTGACTATGAAGAGTAACACGATACGTGTGCACACGGCACCACCAAACCAACAAAAGCCTGGGCATTTTCATATAAAGAGTGTGCTGGATCCAGGGTCTGCGGCTGGCGAGCCGGGCTTGAGCTTGCTTGGTCTTTGGGCGGGCAGTTTGGGTTTGCGGTGTTTGGATTTGGTTGTCTGGGTTGGTGCTTGGGGTTGCGTACTCCTCGTCCAGTGGTCCAGGGTTTCTTCTCGAGGACGCCTAAGGCTTAGTGGCCGGCTCAGGATTTTGGGTTCCCATCAGCTGCTTTGCAAGAACTGTGCGCTCCTTGTACGATACCCACCATGCCCGAAAATCTGAAGCCCAACTGAATCCTCAACCCCAAACCCTGACCAAAAAAACAATCTCTGAAACACCCAGAAGCCTACAATGTCCCGACAGCCAACACAATCTTAAAGCATACTTTACAATGCAAACCCCTAGAAAGCTAAACCTATCCAAAACATAAGTAACCCCCGAATGCCAGAACCTCTGGCCCCAAGTGTCCCATAGTCCTACCAAAACTTGCTGCTTCTCATACTGCGCAGGTTCTGGTTCCCATCTAAACCCCAAACCTCGTAGCCCGACCCATTGCGCAACCCTAAACTAGAAAATTCTTTTGAGGCCCATGAACCTCAGAGAGCCTCATTCAGGAACCCTTATTCTTGAGCCCTCCTTCTAGAAGCCTTACTACAGAACCCTCATCCTTCAAACAGAAACCTCCTCAGAACCCTTTCTACACAACCCTTACTACATGATCCCCGACTGTAAAAACCCTTAGCGTAGAACCCCATCTCATCCCTAAGCCCTACATAAACCCCTATTAAATTACACGACCCAGGTTATAGACACCCTTACGTAGCATAGAATTCCATCTCATCACGGGTTAGAACTTTAGGATTTAGGGTTGGGGTTTAGGGTTTAGGGGCATAGAACCCCATCTCATCACCGGTAGCCGAGCTCAGTCACGCGCTTGCGCTCGGCGGCGTCGCCGTGCAATCGCCGGGGAAGGGCGAGGAGCAGCTCAGAGGGCGGAACCTGGCAATGGGGTTTAGGGTTTAGGGGTTTAGGATGCAGGGTTTAAGTGATAGGTCCTATACGTTAGGGTTTTAGGCTTAGGTATTAAAAGTTTAGCTTGAGCCTCGCAACGGGCTTTCAAGGGTTTTGTGGTCTGGTTTAGGGTTTGGGGTGTATAAGGGTCTAGGCTACAGCAGCTAGGTTGCAGGGGTGTCTGGAAATTGTGGCCTTTGTGCTTGGCGAAGTTCTATGGCTCTCTTCAGACTAGGAACTTCTAGTTTAGTTGATACGAAACCTCGAAAGCCCCCAGAAGGGGGGGCTCAAACTTCGTCCCAGCGCTGGCTTACAGGCTTCCTCAAGATTTTCTAGGAACTTTTCCCTCCCTGATGGGTTAAGGACGAAGGGCTGCTATGGCTTTGAGGTTTAGAAGAATGTGAGGCTTCCTGCAAAATCATTAACACATATACTGACATTGTTGAGTTTTGCCAAGATGCGTGAACCAGGCTTGTCCAGACGTATCAGTGATCGAAGTCTGAGATTGCGACTCTTCAATCTCCACCACCACCCAAGAGCTTTCAATGTAGCCACACGATCCCCCTAAATGGATCGATAATGGTTTCCACAGGGTTTCTAAAAGGGTACTGTAAAAGTTCTATTGGGGTAGTCCATTAAATTAAGGAGAACCCAGCACTCAGCACGTAAAACTAAATACCTGATGCTGAGTGGTTGCAGCAGCGCTCGATCCAAAGTTTGGCCTGCGCCCAATCTCAAAACTGGTCTTAACCCGAAACGCCTGGAAAGACCCGATATACAAGCCTGTATAGAGCCTTCAGAGCACCCTGACTAAGCTCTTATCCCCCGACGTTATAGCCTAAGATCGAACACCCTAAAACCCTTACCTTAGCCTATATTGCCTAAACCTTGGGGCTCGTGTCGCGCCTGGTGCCGGTGCCACACTGCTCCGAGCAACCGGACCAATCGCCAACAACCTGGAGAGTTTCAAATGCTCAGTGTTGATGCTTAGACTTTACATAGGGTCTATGTGAGGCTTGAGATTGGTTAGGGGTCTAGGGTAGGTCGACCGACCATGAGGTCCTGTAAAGTTAAAGAAGGCCCATTTGCAACTAAATCGCAGGTACCATGATTTCAAGAAACACGGGTTCGGAAATGACATGATCTTGATGGAACATGAGACAAAACCCCTGAAGGTAACATCACCAAATCGTGCTGTAGAGCGCTGGACTATGACAAGATGGCATAATCGACGGTGAAACAGTTCAAAATAATTGCCAAGTGTCTGGGGGTTTTAGTATGCTATGCTTTTCAATTTTCCTTCAAACTTTCAAGTTCAGGCGTTGGAGGTTTAGCGGTGAGAGGAAAAGGATTCTCGGACTACGGCAAGCCAGCGTACTACAGGGGCTTGACAAGTTAGAAAGAGGCTTTCGGATCTATTTATATGTTAGTATCTAAGGAATAACCTCACTCATTCTTCTTGATAGCATATTGAACACGCCCGTGTGCCTTTCGAGTTGAACTCCTACAGCCCTGGACCCTGTCGACACCTCAAAAGCACACATGCTGCCAAAGCCCAAAAGGCATATAAACTCCTGTCAGCACTCGCGATCAACTCCTCCCCCCCGCCCCCCNCCCCCCCCCCCCCCCCCCCCGCCCCCCCATATAGCGGCCCCGGACCCGCACCAGAGCCCTGTCAATCCCTCGGAGGAGTACCCTTCTAAAGACCGTATGATGAAAACATCTGTAGAAGCCCTGCGAGCAACGTGCTAAGCGCCAGAACCCTACGCCCTCAACAAACCCCAAAACCTGTACATCCCTAAACCCTAAACCCCAAAAGCCTCAAACCTTATACGCCCTAAACCCCTAAGCCCTCAAACCCAAAGCCCTCAACCCTACAACCCTAAGCCGACTCAGGCTCGGACCCACGTGCAGCCGGCCGTTGCGCGACAGCTCTGTTCCTGGAGCCAAAATTAAGGTCTTCTTAGCCGCAAAGTGGTTTTTAGGTTTTAGGGCTTTAGGGTTTACCCTCAGGCTCAAACTAGCCTAAAAGCCTTGTATAATATGGTCTTTGGGCCCAAAAGCCTTAAAATATGGGTCCTTAGAGCCTAAGGGTTAGGATTGGTATCTACGGACCGGATCTAAACCTAATCCCTCGAGCCAAAATGAAGTCTTCTTAGTCTCGGACCCAAAGGGTCCTAGGTACTGTTATGGGGGATACTTCCCCAAATCACCATAGTAATTACTACTAGAAGTCTTCTTAGTCCCAGAGTGATCAGGATTTGGGGGCTTTTTAGGGTTTTGGGTTTTAGGGTTTAGGGCTTTTTGGGATTGGGGTCTCCGGATCGAAATCATAAACTTAGAACAGTGTGCAGGAAGTCTGGGTAGTTGTGCGAGCGGCGATGTGGCCAAATCCTGTGGGGCTTTGCTCTTTCTTAGGGGCCCAAAAAGGCACATAAGCAAAAATTAGGATAGGGATATCCCATATAAACCCGCTTATAATGAAGCCAAATAAGGTAGGGATATCCCTATGAAATGCTTATGCTTATGTGCTTTTGGGGTCCCTGATTTCTTGCTTTTCTTGGAGTCTTCGTTCCTGCGGTTGAGTGTTAAAGTCTCTTTAGACTTTAGGCGAAATTAGGCCTTTAGGGCTTAGGTTTAGAGCTTGGGTTTAGGGTTTAGGGTCCTGGGTTTAGGGTTTGCTAACAACCCAAGCCTAACCAAGAACCCTGAACTGCAATCTTGAATCCTGCACCCCAAAACAACCTACACCTCCAAAAGTATGCAAAATCATGGCCCAACACCCATAAAAGGCTATTATTCTACATACTTTAGGGATCCGGGAAGGCCTCTTTCGGCTTTGACATCGCGTGGCAGCCATTGGCGCCCTCCGCGCAGGTCACCTCCCCGACCGCCGACTTTTGAGGCAAGGGGTGGTGTGTTTGGGGTTTGTAGGGTTTTGGTGCCTGAGAGCGTAGAGTCTGAGGCTAAGGGGTTTAGGGTTTAGGGGTTTAGAAGGTTTATACTGAAAGTCTACTGACAGGGTCGCTTGACGAAACATGGTCTTTGCGTCTGTGTGGAAGTGTGGGTTAAAATGTCTCTGCTGCAATGCTTGGGATTTTATTCTTTTAGGTTCGCATGTTCTAGAATTTTTACACTTTCGGGATTCAGGGTTCAGCATCGTAGGCAGCGGCTGTAGCAGGTTATACGGGGATGATTTGTTGTGCTGGATTCGGGAACCCCTCTCAAGTCCAAACCCCAAGAACTAACGTAACTAACGAACTGACAGGGCTCAAAATCTGGGATGAAATCACAAAGCAAGAAACCCTTAACCCCAAAATCCCAGACCCCTACTATTTCCCTAAACCCTAAACCCCTACACTCTAAACCCGGTGCCCTAAACCCCTGAAAGCCCCCTAAGGCCAATGGACCTGGCGGCGCTGGAATCCTCCCTCGCCGCAGTCTCCAGCAACGCCTCGCAGCTTCAATGCACCAACAGTCTCACTGTTGTTCTGTAAGGTTTAGGGTTTAGGGTTGAGGGTTTAGGGGTTTAGGGTTTAGGCCTTCTTTTATTCACCGAAAGTAAGCTCTTATCATATAAACCTCTATAGAATGTACAGGGAACCTACAAAGCAGCAGGTAGAGTCTCACTTTTGTTCTGTGAGGTTTCGGGCTTAAAGGGCTTACCTAAACCCTAAACCCTAAACCCTAAGCCCTAAACCCTAAACCCTAAACCCCAAACCCTAAACCCTAAAACTAAGCCCTAAACCCTAAGCCCTAAACCCTAAGCTTAGGGGTTCTGCCGGGCTTAGGGTTTAGATCTCAGACTGTCGGGCTCAGAGCTTGCAGTTTAGGGCTTTCTGAATTGATGATTCCAAAAGTTGCGCGGTTTAGGGTTTAGGGTTGAAGTGGGATGATTCCAAAAGCTGTGTTGAAGTTTGGATACTGCCCCCACTCAATAATAGTTGTATTTTTGTCTTCATGATATAGAGATAGTAGGCCCTTAATAGTAGCCCTATTATAGACTGTTAATGTCTGGGGGCAGTACCTAAGTTGAAGTGGGATGGTATGATTTCAATTTGCTTACCTTTGGTTAGTAGGGCATGGAGGAATGGGGTACAATTATAACTACTATTACTACCATTCTTCCATTCCCTACTAACTAGAGGTAGGTTCGAACAGGCTGCTGCCGGTGGAGGGCTCGACTTTGAGGGTTTGGGGTACGAGGTTTCGGGCTTGGTGGTTTTAGGGTTTAGGGTTTAGTATACTTTTCTGGCTCGGGTATCTACTGAGTACCGTATTTGGACCTTCGGTATCTGGACCACAAAACCCTAAATCCTGGCATTGGGAAGCCGGAAACACAATTTGCCATCAATAGACAGTAGACCATACCACGGAGGAATGGTTCCGACCCCGCAAACCTTGAAACGACATCCTAGCCCTGACCAAAGCGAACGATACAGAAGCCTTCAAGGAAGGAGAGGAGCCTGGATAAGTCGAAGTTGTGGCAAGACCGTAAACAGCCAAGCCCTAAACCCCGAAATCCTAAACCCCTAAACCCTAAACCGCTAAACCGCTCTGGTCTGGATGCGGAGGGTCTCTCCTCCTTTCACAACCCTCAACTCCACAACTTCTCTGGAGAGCTGGAAGCTCTGCACCTTGACAGAATTCCTTGAACCCACACGGTTTAGCTTAAGGTTTAGTAGGGCGGGTTTGGGTTGAGGGTCCAGGTGGGATTAGGGCTTAGGCCTCGGATCCTAAACGCCGCAAGTCCTCTCTATGGCCTACAGTGACAGCGAAAGAGCAGAGCAATCGCGCCTAGGCATTCCCCCCACTCGCCGACGGTCCAAATTGATGCCTCGGAGTGCTGGAAATGAGTGCAAGACGGTGTAGGGTCTACAGTAGAAGCCCAAAAGTTGGAAACCCAATAGCCTCCATCCTTAAGAGTAATGTATAGGGAATCCCAGCACTATTTGGCCTTAATCCGGTTTCCAACTTTCTGGGATCCACTGTAGGGTAACGGCAAATCCCTGCACCTCGTAACCCGCTCTGAAGCACGAAATGTCCTGAATCCCATCATAAGAAGACCTCCCTAAACCCTAAATCCCTAAACCCTAACCCCTAAACCCCTAAACCCTAAACCCCTAAACCCCTAAACCCCTAAACCCTAAACCTAGCCCTAAAGGCCTCCACTGGCAAAAAACTGCTGTGAGCCTGGAAATCCTTGCAAGCCCAGCAACTCAGATGCTCGGTTCCCAAGTGTCCCCTGGGTTACAAGGGTACCCTTTTTTCCTACTATTCGGTTTTAATAAAGAAACCCCATGGCCAAAACAATAAGGGCAAAAGGGTACCACTTGGGAACCTAGGATGCTACTCATGGAGGGTGTTGGTATCACCCCCCCAATACATTCCTGTAAGGGGATAGGATGAGGACATCGGTTTGGGAAGGCAGGATTTCGGATTTGGGATTTGGGTGCCAGAGGAGCGACACTTGAACGGAGGCTTGAATCTCGCACCCTTCAAGGGTAATGGCCTGGCTTCAGGTTCTAGACCCGGAAACCCACTAATGTAGGGCCTTATTTTGGTGTATTAGAATCAAACAACAGCGTTGTATAACAACGAATCCTAAGCAATCATGCTACTCATTATTGCGACCTAGACATTGCAACCATAAAGCACAACACCCCGGATTGGGGCTGCCGGCACAACGTGGCACATCGAACCAGGAACCGTCGACGGCGCAGCGGAAGCCATCTGTTGAGCAGGGAGTTTGGGTTTCGGGGTTTAGGGTTCTCTAAGAGGTTGTAGGGTTGAGGGTTATTCCTCTAGAAGGATTCGATCAAAAAGGGTTCTAGACAAGGCTTCTAAAACAAAGAGTTTTAGACAAGGCTTGTATGGTTTCTGTAATTTCGGCAGTTGTGGTTTTGGGGCGTAGGTTTTTGTTGGTGGGTTTGGAGCTTCGAGTTGCTGCAATGATTCTTCTTGCGGGATGAATCCCACAACAAATGTATTTCTCTTAGGAGAGTATTCTAGGCAGCCCCAGACCAAAAACCAGTTGAACATCCTGCAGCCCTGAACCCCTTCTAGAGCGGAAACCGACGCCCCGCGCGTCGAAGCCTCAGGATTGACCACACAATAATGTGGTGCCGGCAAACTCCGGGGCCTTGTAGTCAAGCGGAAGAATCCCGGAGAAACAGGCCCTGGCAATCTTACAATTGTTACTAAAACGAAAACAACTCACCGGAAACCTGGATTCTAAATCAACCCATAAACTCCAACAGCCCACACGCCAAGAGCAAGACACGCCGGCGGGACGGCCCTCCGGGAGAAAGCCCACATCACAGGGAACAGAGCACGGTCCATCTGACCTTGAAGCTTGGAAGAAGGTTTAGGCTAGGATTTGGGCTTGGGTGCGGGGTTGTGGTTGATGGCACAGAGGTGCATACCGACCTGTATGCATGTGTGAGTGTGTGTATACGAACACATGTATCATATGCATGGCAGGGTGAGTATATGTATGCGTATGTGTATGTATATGTGTATTGGAATATGTATGTTTGTGTATATGTAGACTCGTAACAAAATATGTATGTGCAGTGCCCATGTGTATGTTTATGTTAAATGCAAATGTGCATGTGTATGTACATATAGTACATACAGTACTTGTAAACAACGACATAGATACAGAAACGCAACTGCAAATTCACATTAAATTGATAAAACGGCTGAGGGATGCTGAGGGTGTATGGCGTATACAGGTCCAGATAGGATCTTTTCATCCGAAGTTGCTCATTGCCCGTTCATGATCTGACTAGGGAACACTTGTGGGACATTTCGATCTCAACATGAGCTGGATAAGTTGGAGCACGATTTGAAGCGCTGGAGGAATGTTGCACAGAGTACAAACAAATGAACCATGAAGACTCTGACACTTGAAGGCTTGCGCTACTGCTAGTAAAACCAACCTTGCAATGCCACAGCCCGAACCGCAGATTCCAAACAATGCGCCCTGCCAGTTGGCGCCGTACTTGCCTCAGATGACACCTACTAACGGTCTAAAGCCGTTTATCCCACCCAATAACAAACATAAAACTTGCAGTTTACCCTAAACCCGACACCCCAAACTAAACTCCCGATCCTATCACGTAATATAGGGGCCGTAAGAATTAGAATAGGGTTTTTGGGCCCGTTATACTAAAATTATAATAAGGAACCCCCAAAATAGTATAGGTAATTATAAAGGCCCCTATATTAACTACGGCTTTTAAGCTTTGTAAGACTGAATACTCGTAGATTATCCTGAACCCTAAACTAAATCTCCGATCCTACGGCTTTCAGGCTTGGTGAGGGCCGGGCCATGTCCTCCCGAGGCAGGATGCCTGGGTCCAGTTCGCCGCAGCGTTGGCCACGAGCCTCGAATTCCAGAGTCGGTTTAGGGGAAAAGGCTTTAGGGGTAGAGGGTTTAGGGTGTAGGGGTTTGGGGTTTAGGGTTTGGGGTTTAGGGGTTTACGAGTTTAGGGGTTTAGGGGCAAGGGTTTAGGGTTTGAGGCTTCCAGAATTCAACATACAGGGCTTTGCGGTTTCCATATTGCGCTGGAGAAGGACTTGTAGGTGATGAAGGGGTTGAAAATGCGCCTACCTTCCAAAATTGGCATAAAATGCCCCGAAGCAGATTATCTTCTCCTGAGGGAACGGCGTGGCCAGCCCTTTGAACTCTCATGTCAAAGGCCACGACAATGGCCCAGAAAGGGCCATGCCCATGAGTCCCGGTGATGAGGGACAGCATAGGATACCACCGGGGTCGCCGTGCCATCTGCATCAATCTTTCCTTTCGTTGCGACAAGGCGTCGATCGGCGTGATGACAGGCAGGGTAAGATCTTCCCTGATGTCCAGAGAGCAAACTGATGACCGAGCACTCTTGCCTTGAACATCGTCGGGCGACTCAGACAATTAAGGTGTGGCACCGGCGGCGCTGCCTTGCTCTTCGATATCAGACAGTCCATGGCGGCTTGCGAAGGCAGGCTGTCTGTCTGTCGACTTGAGAATAAATCGACTTGAGGACACGAGGGGTCACGCAAGGCTTGCGTCAGGTAAGGATGGCTTGCCTGCCTACTACATACGTACGTCCCACCCCCAAGCTAGCTCGAGTACGCAGAACTCAGCATGCGGCATATGTGGCCTCCCATCTCTATTGAAAAGCTTGCTCGTTTTCTCATGTTCTCAAGTCCCGACCAGGACCCTCGATCTAAGGACCGACCAGTACCTCGGCTTTCAAGGAGACATTAGACAAAAGGAGTCAACCCCAAGGATTTGTTTAACTCTGAAGCTGAAATCATACGCCCTTACCTTCGAAGCCCTAAATGCAGAGTGAGCTTCGACTGAAGCTCTTTCACTCTGTAGGCTCTGGATGAACCGACACCTATCGATTTTTTGGGCTTCTGGCTGCCGAGTATAGAGCTTGAAATCTGGAGGACTAAGTGCTACAAGGGTTATGAAGGGAAGCCTTGAATCAAACCTAATGTAGGAACCTGATCAAGAAACCTTGCGCCTTTATTAGGGTTCTTTATATGGATCCTACTATATTGGGATTGCAGGCCCAGGGTTTCTTAATCAGGTTCCTACATTAGCCCAAACCCCTAACGACACCCCACATGGGTCGACGGTGTTCAGCCCCGGTCAAGGTGCCGTCAACGCAAAGCCCGACGGCCCCCAAGCCCCGACCGCGTCCCAGAAGCCCAAAGGATAGGGGGCCTCAGGCTCCATAGTAGTTCCTTTTTGTGGTTCATATTTAGAACC
This sequence comes from Symbiodinium sp. clade A Y106, assembly GCA_003297005.1. Classification (NCBI taxonomy): domain Eukaryota; class Dinophyceae; order Suessiales; family Symbiodiniaceae; genus Symbiodinium; species Symbiodinium sp. clade A. The sequence goes on along the minus strand of BGNK01001315.1, from coordinate 85,187 downwards.
CTAGAAGGTAATCCCAAAAAGGAACCAAAGGATAGGGGCATTGCTAGCTAGAGTGGGGTTTCAGGATAGAAATTATGAGTTTGATGCAGTTCTGTCATGTACGCGGGATGTTAATCCCAAGTGCTCAGACTTGTAGATTTACGGAGAATCGTGATCAGGTTATCCTACATGTACAACCATGATATGGTAAACCATGACCTAGATATAGGCAACTGGGCTTGCACGAAACACTAGACTTCACTAAACTTAACCCTAAACCCCTAAACCCAAAACTTCCACGGGCAAAGGGGCCATCGCACTAAGTCGAGGGCGGGGGCTCGCCACAAGTGGCAAAGGCGTCACTTTGCCTCTCGACGGTCACGGGCTGCAAGACCTCAGGAAGAAGAATGGTCGATTCCGGCATAATTAGGGTCTATCGGCAATTTGCTCTGTGTACTGTAGGGGCCTTAATCGTTAGAATAGGGTTTTGGTTTGGGGATCCGTATTGGAATTATAGTAGAATGTTCCCCCCAAACCCTATTCTAATCACTAAGGCCCCTATATCATAGACCCCTACTGTAGATCCCTTATAGGAACCTGTAGAATTCCACTCCTGCCCCTCCCTTGTCTTGATTTGTTGTTTTCCGGTGATGTTCTGGCTCTAGGCTAGGCTTCGGATTGTATGCCTTGGGTCAGACTTTCACAGCACTCTAGATTNTGTAGAATTCCACTCCTGCCCCTCCCTTGTCTTGATTTGTTGTTTTCCGGTGATGTTCTGGCTCTAGGCTAGGCTTCGGATTGTATGCCTTGGGTCAGACTTTCACAGCACTCTAGATTCAACTTGTACGAATGCTAATAGCATGTTCGCAAGGAATCTTACTTTCTGTGTGCGTTGAAGGAAAAGGGTAGAGAGCGCCGCTTGTTCATGGACCAGGGCTTGGGCTTCTGGTGAAGACTTCGGGCCCCCTTCTTTTCTGAGCCTCGCACAAATTCGAGAAGTGTACCAACCTTTATCTGGAACTGGGACTCACAAGGATTCTTGGTCTTCAGATTCCNCTTGGGCTTCTGGTGAAGACTTCGGGCCCCCTTCTTTTCTGAGCCTCGCACAAATTCGAGAAGTGTACCAACCTTTATCTGGAACTGGGACTCACAAGGATTCTTGGTCTTCAGATTCCATAGAACCCTTTAAAGGAACCCTATCCTAATTATTAAGGCCCCCATATTGCGGCTTTTCGGATGTAGGAACTATGGGGCCTATAGGGCTCAGAGGATTCACGGGCCTCTGGGGGAGGGGTTCGCGCTCAGGGATTGGGATGGCTTTGAGATTTGGTAGGATCCTTCTTATAAGGACTCCAAAATAAGGTACCCGTAATTTTCGGAAACTCCCATTTAGGGTGATTACCTTCTAGTCCCACGCAAAAACTTCTAAAACCCTGCGCCGAACCCTCTAAGCCCCCCCTTCCACAAGCACATTAACACACCCGTGGCAAACTTTAGTCCAAAACCTGCGCAAATCCCTCACCAAAGCCCCCAAGCCCGGACAATCTGCGGCCAACCTTGCAAGGGTTTAACAGAGGCGCTTCAACACTTAGGGTTTAGGGTTGGGGCGGTTTAGGGTTAAGGGTTTGGGGAAGGAGTTTTATTTAGGGATTATAGGGGGGTTATGGGGTTCATAAACTGATGAAAGCTTTGTTGCATAAGCGTGCTCCAATGGCTTTATAAGGAGGCTCTTATCATTGCTTATAAATCTTCATTGGTCCAAGATGACAGACGCGCTTCAATACTTAGAGTTTGGGGCTCGGGGGGTTTTAGGGTTCAGGGATGTGGTGAAGGAGTTCTATTTATGGATTATAGCGGGGGTTTATGGGGTTGATCAACTGATGAAGGCTTTGTTGCATAAGCTTGCTACAAGGGGTTTATAAGGCTCTTAGCATTGCTTATAAACCTTTACTGGTTCTATAAAGATTGCATTCCGGGAATTATAAAATATGTAGAGTTGTTTAGGAGCCTGCTGGGGCTTCACAGGATTACTTTAGGGTCTTAGAAGGGTAAGATATAGGACGAGTTTATGTTTGGGGATGTATGTCCGTAAAGTACACGTGGAGTTATTCGGGGACGATAAGGGGACACGAGTACCAGTGGTTCAGACGGCGGATTCATGGATGGTCCTGCAGGTTCTGGAGTTTATAGGGCTTTATAGTGCCTTGGGGTTTTGGGTATCTTGGGTCTTCATAGGGTTGAAAAATACGCTAAACCCTGAACCTTCTAGGCCACAACTGAAGCAGAAGAGTTGGCAGCCTCCACCGTGACGCTGTATCCCAACTTCGTGGCCAACTTGCCTTGGATTCGCGATGAGTTCAGTAGTTTGGGTGGCAGTCTTTGGTTCAGAAACTGACCGGTATAGGGCTTTGGGTTTGAGGTTGATAAAAGGCTTTGGGATGAGGGGTAGCATCATAGGTTTGCTTGGTTTTGGTCTAGTGATGCTTCAGGCTTCCAGTCTCGGCGCTTTGGAGTTGGGGGTGGCAAGCTCAGGGATTTGGGCTCCAAACTTATAGGCAAGGCAAAGGGTCTCCTAGGGTTTAGGGTTTAGGGTTTTAGGGTTTTAGGGTTTAGGGTTTTAGGGCTTTAGGGTTTTAGGGTTTAGGGTTTTAGGATTTAGGTAGGGCTTAGGGTTTAGGGCTCGGTTTCGGGTGTCGGATTTGGGGTGCAGTGGCTGGGTTTAGAGTATAACGATATCGGTTCACACTCCAGCCCCTCGTTTCTACAGCTCCTGGAAGAGCTCAAAGCCCGAAACTCGCAGAACCGACTGGGAGCTGAAGGACACCATGGCCTCGATGTTCGATTCTTCTGAAATGGTTCTAAACGGATCCAAGAATCACCTAGCACGCAGAACCTTCCTCAAATACCAGAAAGGATAATACAATAAGGATACAACAAGGTTACTGAAGGGATGCTAAAATTGTCAGGCTACCATAAGATACCAGTAAGGTTACCAGACTAAAGGTAGCTTACAAGGTTACTATAGGGATACTGTAATTATAAGGCTACCATAAGAAAGCGACCATGTGTCCGAAACGAAAACCCAATCTCGGATGAGGCAGGATGCTGTGGAAATCCGAGGACAAGCTCGACGTAAGCCGCGTTGCAGCCGCCTCACGGCAGGATCCAAAGCTTTGCGGGTTTCGGGCTTGGGGTCTGAGACCTTCCGGGGTTTTGGGGTTTAGGGCCTTAGGGTTTCTGACTTTTTGTTCAAAGGGTTTAGGGTTTAGGGGGTTGGGGCTTAGGGTTTTAGGGTTTAGGGCTTTAGGGATTCGGGCTTCAGGGACTCAGGTTTTGGGTTTTGGGAATGAGTGTTGAGTTGAGAGGTTCAGTTCTCAGTGTTTCGGGACTCCCAACCTCGAAACCTTACAGCCGCACGAAAGGCAAAGAACAGGGAATGCCGGCGAAACTTCCGAATTTTCATCCTTGTGGGCTCTGCTGTAATCTGTAAGCCCCAAAGTCAAAAGCAGTGGACCATAAACTCACCGCAAAAAACACAGCGAGAATATAGAGGCCTTCATGTTTTTGGGGTATATCATTCAATATATCGTTACAATAAGGAGCCCCGAAATACCTATGCTAGACCCAAACTTTTACAGAGCCCTGAACGCTAAAACCCCCCCAACGGAGAAGGAACATCAGTGCTAGTTCCAGTCATGGTGCGAGTACGCAAGCATGACAGCACGAGTACATTTTACAAACACCAAATTCAAAAGAATACGGAAGAACCAGGAAACCAACACAGTAGCAGCGGCATACATAGTAATCATAGTTAGAGTCAAAGGGACAGAAGCACAAGGTGCCAGCAGAAAAAAACACAGAGAAGGGCAGTAAACGGATTCTGTCACCTGATAACAGTCGACCCAAGCATCACAAACAAAAAGCCCGAAGCCATGCAGTCCAGTTCCGAGAATTTGGCTCTTCCTTAAACCCTTTACCAAGGCCCTAAACCCTAAACCCGAAGTAAACCCTAAACCCTAAACCCCTAAACCTTTGGCTCTTCCTTAAACCCTTTACCAAGGCCGAAAAGCCCGACAACCTAAATCAATCACGGTAACTGCCTTAAACCCAAGGCCCTGTGGCACACATCCCAAAATTTCGAAAGCCGAGCCCTAAGCAATTATATTACTAACTGTCCAAACCCCTCAAGAATCATCTCAAGGTCCTGAATTTCCGGACGGGGCCTCTGCCACGTTTTCTGCTTCCGGTTCATCGAACTCGAGCCTGGCTTTCCACAAGAATCCTTTGAGGGGAGGCTTCGTACGGGTTTATCTACAGGGTTTATGCGGGTTGCCATAGTTCTTCCGTTGATGAGGCTCTGTATACCTGTTATGTGGCTGTGGAGTTTTATATGGCTGTCTGGATCCGTTTTGAACATCAGCGCATCCAGCCGACTTCGCAGTTTGTGCTACAAATGCGTCTGCCAGTAGGTATTTCTGGATTGCTGATTGGACCTGGTGAGGCCATCGTCAGGAATCACGGGCAATGGCACCTGGCATTCAATGCGTCGACCTCCGCCAGACCTGAAGTTTGCACAGGCCGAGTGCTGCGAGCTCCTGTGCCTCGGGCAGGCGCCGGCCTGGATACATGGGCCAAGCGCCGCCTCACTCCTCCAGCTACACCAAGGCTGGGATACATCGCCGGTCCGGTGACAAACACATCTCCACCGCAGATGGATTTCCCTGACATGTGGTGGCAGTCGTAGTCCGAGAGCACTGAGGAAAGCTCCCTAAACTTGGAAACCCTACTTAACTCCCCTCAAGCTGTTAGAGATTCTTGCGGGCCATTAACATTGAAGTTTTGATTTGCGGGCACATGAGGCACGTCAGAAAGTCCAGATAAATCTGTGGCCGAATCTGACGTCTTAATTAAGGGTGATGTTGGGCTGTCTATGCCAGCAACATGCAGGATTTCTCAAGCATCCCACTCCAAAAGGCACCCCAAGCCATCCCTTCGGAGTACGTAATTGAACAGCCTAAGGTCCTATAGCCTTGAATCCTAAACCCGAAGCCCTGCAGCCCTAAACGATATTCGGCTGCAGGATTCTGATCCCAGGCTTGCTCGACTAGGTTCGGGGCTTCTCTCGCTCACAATGTACTAAGGGCTGTTTGGGTTCAGGGCTTAAGGTCTATAGGGTTTCACTAGCTGGAGTGAGGCTTTCTCAACCCGAAATGGCCTGCTGGTACGATCCATCCGGTGTTCAGTTTGTTTGAACTAGCGTAGAACTTAGCAGCTGTACTCAGACATGCCCCCCCCCAATCAACCCTAAACAAAAACGCACTGGACATTCCTGAACCCTAAACCTTTTAAAGTGAAGCTTAACAGCCCTCAACATCCCTAAACACAGAGAACGGCAAGCTCTAAACATCCATCACCTAAACCTGCAGCTAAGACTGACAGCAATTCCCAGTCGACCCGATCGTGGATGCTGCCAGGACGAAGTCCAATGAAGGAACTCCTTCGGAAAGGCTTACGAGCTTAGGGTTTAGGGTTCTTTGCCCCTTCGGGCTGCTCAAGGCTCTACCATACATGCTAGAAAATCGGATCCGTTGCATACAAGGACCCCCTACTAGACTAGATGAGGGTACCCATCGGTTTGATGAGCGGCTGGGGTCTGAAAGGCTTGACCTTGTCGCTCGAAAGCTCTGGAGACGATAAGATACTGTCTGTTCCTGGTTTCTGCTGCAAACAGCAGGTATGGTACACATGATGGGATAGTGCAGACCGCCGGCGGCCATGCGGAAGGAATCACCGGACAGCACGAAGGAGCTTTTTATGCAATATACTGACAGCGATGCAACGACTGCGAGGGCCTCGGATGCCCTGTCTCGAATGCGTCGGAAATCCCCACAAATTGCAGCGGCCGGCAGAATTGGGCATCAGCCCAGGACGGAGAGCATGCAGGATCGTAGCAGACAGGCTTGCCATCTACATTGTAGATGGCGTCAGGGGCCCTGGAAGAAGGGGTCTGGCACCAGGTCGTGGAGGAGCTGCAGCGCCTCTTTGTGCCCGTTGAGAGCCGCCCAGTGTGCAGGGACCTTGCCGTCGTTGTTCTTGGAGGAGAGGGTCTCGGGTGCCACGACGCGGAGGAAATCCAGCACCTCCTTGTGCCCGTTGAAAGCCGCCCAGTGTGCAGGGACCCTGCCGTCGTTGTCCTTGGAGGAGAGGGTCTCG
>BGNK01001315.1:24888-73790 GCA_003297005.1 Symbiodinium sp. clade A Y106 | reverse complement strand
TGGGGGGTCTGTTCGAAAATCGGCTCGAGAACGGGGGGGCCATACGAAAACATGCCATAACATTGGGGGTGTCTGTTCGAAAATCGGCTCGAGAACGGGGGAGCCATACGAAAACACCGCATAGCATTGGGGGGGTCCGTTCGAAAATCGGCTCGAGAACGGGGGGGTCCATACGAAAACATCGCATAGCATTGGGGGGTCCGTTCGAAAATCGGCTTGAGAACGGGGGGGTCCCGTACGAAAACATCCCATAGGGTTTAAATATATAGTGAAAGAGAGGGTTTAGGGGTTTAGGGTTTAGGGTTACAAAATCAAGCTCAGAAGTAAGCCCATACCCCGAAGAGCCCCTCCCCCCTGCCCCCCCTTTGTCCCCCCAAACCTCGCTGAGCACAGCCCGAAGTCTGGCACGAAAGGCGCCGCTGGTCGCAAGGCGACGGGAGGACTCGGTGCGACAACGTGTGCTTTATGTACGTATTGGGCTTGAGAGATTAGGGTTCCTAAACCCTAAACCCTAAACCCAGTAGTCGGGTTTAATTTGGGCAGTGGCTTTGAGAGCCTAGGGTCCGAGCCTCGGAGCAAGTCAATGTGGGAGTTTCCGAAAAAAGGGGACCCAAATACTAGCCTTCTCAAAAAAAAACTATCTACCATAATTCAGGACTCACATCCCCTTATAAACCGGTAGTTTCCGAAAATAGGGGACCCTAATGTAGTACCCTATAAATAGTAGGATCCTTATTATAAGGACCCCAGAATAAGGTACTCCTATTTTCGGAAACTCCCATGTAGGGCTCAGGGGTGCAAAGTCCGGGGCCCGGATTTCCAAGGCCCCGCCAGTCAGGAGGTTTAGGGTATGAAACATATGGGAGCTTCCGAAAATAGGAGGCCCTAATATGTTACCCTAAATAGTAGGATCCCTATTATAAGGGACCCAAAATAAGGTATCCCTAATTTTCGGAATTTCCCATATCTAGGGCCCGTGTCACAGAGAGCCTGCAAACATGGTAACACGAACTCTGAATTATCAGAGGCCCTCGCATGGTCGCGGACTCACGGTTTTAGGTCTAGGTGTGAGGGATATCAAGAATCTCAGGAGCAGCTTGGAAACATAGGAGTGGGTTCCGAATGGACCTAATTGAAATCGAATTAGAATAGGTTGTGGGGTCTACAGTGTAATGAAACTATATGAACAATATGTGGGGTAGTATTACCAAGTAATCCGATCCGTCAAAAGCTCAAGTAAAACAGCGTTTGGGGCGGGTCTTTATGCAGGGTTCAAAGTTCGAAACGTCGTGTGCAATCAGTAAAACCCCCTCACGTTTACTCGGGATTGTACTAGGGATCCCAATCTCAGGGCCCTGGACTAGAATGGCCTTTGTTGATGCCTGTGCTTGCGGTCGGGTTCGGAGCCAAGGGTGGCGATCGCAGCTTCGGGGACATCACCAAAAAGAAATCCATTCGGCTATAGTAAAGTATATTATAGCAGAACTGCAGGAACCAAGCCAAAGGAACACCATTGGCGACTATTCAATTTTCTGCGCTATGCTAGAGCCTTACTGCATGCAAACAACTAGCACTTATCCAGAATCATGCTGTAGATACGTTATTCCTCTACGTTGCCATGCACAACCGGAACATCCAACTCACACCTTGAGGATCCAGAAGGCTATCCGGTCACACCAAGACTTCCTCTTATGGGTAGGTATGTAAATTTGTATGTATGTATGTATGTATGTAGGTATGCATGCGGATGTATGTATGTATGTACTCACATGTGTTTGCCTGTGTATTTTTATATTACGTGTGTATCTATCTACCTATGTATCTATCCATCTATACACACATGCATGCAAGGAAGGTAACAACAAAACACCGACACTTCGTGACACAACGAACTTCCTTTCCACCTGGGAGTTTCCGAAAATAGGGGACCCTACTACAGAACCCTAAACAGTAGGACCCTTATTATCAGAACCCCAGAATACGATATCCCTTATTTTTGGAAACTCAGGGCCCCGGCTCCGGAGGCCTGGACGGAAATGGCGCCGGTGACCGTGAAGGCCTCGAGGTTCCTCGGTTTAGGGTTTAGGGTTTAGGGTTCGCAGAACATTTAGGCATGTGTGGCTGTGCTTTTGCTTGTTCTCTTGCTTGCTTGTTTGTTTGTTTTTGCCTGTTTGTTTGGTTGTTTGATATTGTAATGTACCTGCATTTGCTTGGTGTGGGGCAGGGGGTGGGGAGAGTTTTACTCTTTGATTCTTCGTGGAGTCGGTAAGAATTTAAGATCTCCGGTTGAAACGCTCTTCTTCGGGCTTGTAGGGCTTTATAGTGAACCCCAGAAGGTTGGAACATGGATTTCGGATGATTAGTGCTGGGATCCCCTATACTTTACCTTTAAGGCCATGAGGATATTGATGTTCCAACTTTCTGGCTAACCCTAAACCCTAAATCCCTAATCCCTAAACCCTAAACCCCTAAACCCCTAAACCCTAAACCCTAAACCCCTAAACCCCTAAACCCTAAACCCCTAAACCCTAAACCCTAATAGGTCTAGAGGCCTTGAGGGCCGTTTTGGGCCGCGAGATCTTAGGTCTCAGAAAAAATACGGCAGGGGATCTTGAGTCTTGCAGATGTGTTGGGTTTCGAGATGTAGGCTTCTAGCGAATGTGGCCTTTGGTCTTTGGGTTTAGGGTTTAGGGTTTAGGGTTCAGGGTTTAGCGAGGTTCTAGCGACTTTGGTGCAGGATTTCATGGTCAAGTTGACCAGTTTCAGATATCAGGTGGAGGCTTCGGGCTTTGCGTCTGGGCCACAAGTCTCCAGGGCTTGAGGTTTGGAGTTTGGGATTTCAGGTGCAGCACTTTTAGGGGGACGGCTCTTGGTGAGCGACTAAGCTTTGTAACCAGAATCTAGAAAAACTGCGGCTGAAAGGTGGGTTTATTTGCCATCCGGGGCTTTGGACTTTAGAACGCCCACGCCCCGGCGCTTCGGAATCACCACCCACAGCCCTGTCTGATCCCTAAGCCCTATACTTTAGGCCTAAATCATTACCTTCTAGTAGCCTTGAGTACGCTTAAAGGTTCCCCCCAACCGTATAACAACTAAAGGGGAACCCCCAAGGCGCATGGGCGTCTGGACTAAACGGAAAACAGGGAACTTATTGGTTCACGCTTCTCGGCGGAGACCGAAAACCGAGCCTAAACAGAACACGGGCAATGATTTGAGGGTGCAACATAACAAGTCAGGAAAGGGTGCGCCAACAACTTTGCAACCCAGAAACTTTGAAACCGGGACCGCAAACCCAAAGCACAACACTGAAGCCAGAAACGCAACGCCACACCTGACACAAAACCCTGCATCCACCCACCAACCGACAGAAAACAGGGGCCCTCTGGGGACCTTCTTAGTCTTACTAGAATTAGGGTTTGGCGAATCTTCCGCCTTAACTATGTAGGGACAGCCTATGAAAGGATACTACTACTAATCATTCCGAGCCCTGCAGCAGACCCGATGTAAACCCTATAGGAGCCCCAAAACCCTATATGGGTACCTTTAAGGGCTGGTTACAGGGATCCTGCCAAGGGTACTAAACCAGGGTTCCTTACGGTCCTTTACGGGTAATTTGTAGGCCCCTGAACTTCTCGTGTCGTCTGAGTGCCCGGCGTGCTAACGGTAGCACCTCCGGGGAGACTCTCTGAAGGCTTTCATAAGGCCATTCCCATTACTACTGTTATGAATACTGTCATGAGTGTTACTACTATCACTAGTGTTATTATGATTGCTACTGCCGCCGCCGCTATGGTTATTATGTACTATGAGCGCTGCTCTTATGACTCATTCTGTTCAAGGGATCGGAGATCTTTCACGATGTTTCGGCGAGTACCGCGTTCTGGCTTTAGGGACATGCAGAGCCTTGTTGTTGGTTTCCCTTTTGTCTGTCTACAAACGCCCAATACAAGCCCAAATCATACCAAGACGTTAGGTAGAAGTCCAGGTATGTTCCCAAAATGATAAGGGGGTTTGGGGCTTTCTCACGCACAGGGTCCAGATTTAAGGCTAGGTCAATGCTTTTGTTGATTTTGTCTATGGCTCCGGAGTCACAGTCAGGGAGACTCTACCAAACATCTTTTCCGTTTTGGAGGACACGCACTCGAAAGTTCCCAGATTCCTATTTCCCCTAAATCCCACTTACTATACTCTATACCCCGAACCAATTATACACAAACAAGCAGTTGAAGCCGCAGGTAAAGTGCAAAGCCTAAGCCCTCTAGACCCTGAACCGTCCCCCGTGGTTCACCCCCGCCACCCTGCAATGCGAACTCAGCGGCTGATCAGTATGGTCCTCAACGGCATACTATGGACAGTCTGAATCACTAGAATCAAGTCTTAGGCAGATGATAGTCTGGATACATAGCGGATAGCGACTATGAAAGGGGGTATGATACTGATGCTAAGCATGCAGAACCCTGAACCCTACGAGGTTGTTGTAGGTTTTCGGATGCTAAGGTTTGCAGATGTAAGGCCGAGATTCAGGTTTGTTTCGGGTCCTTCATGTACGGGCCTTAAATAATTAGAATAAGGTCTTGCGGCCCATTAAACTATATTTATAATGAGGAACCCCCAAAATAGTATAGGTGATTATTTAGGCCCCTATAGCACGTTTTGGTGGTGGCTCGTTCGGGTACAGCCCGACATGAAAAGCCCTGTGCGAAACTTGTGCTCCCTGAGACCCTGCCCCTTGAAGCCTTTAAGCCCCCAAAGCCTACGATGGGCTTAAGGCTTACAGTGCTGCAACCCCTGAAGCCACACAAAACACAAGACAAGCAGCAAACTGTTAAGCCCATCTTCCCCTAGACCCTAAGCAACTGCCATTCAACAAGCCTTTACACAGAAAGACCTCGCAAGCCCTAGTTGCCCCCACCTGCCAGGGTCCAGTTGCTGCTCAACCCGGTGTCGCTACACACGATCTGGACGCGGCCCTGCCCCAGTGCACGGAAACTGTCGGTTTCAGGGTTTACATAACCGTTAAACTATTCAGTGCAAGCTGTTTATTTCGAGTCTCCCCTTGAACAGCCAAAACCGGGTACTCGGGAGTATTCCCATGGAACCCAATACGTGATCGCCCAGAGTTCACACATAAGCCCTGCATCACAAAAGGCCTGTATAAAGGCTTTGTGCAGTATGGCAGCTCGGAGGCTTAGGCTTGCGTGCTGTAGGGCGTAAGGTGTGGGGATGAAGGTCTGTTTAGGGATTCAAGTAATGGAGGCTCTGCGTTCAAAGCTCAGGGTGCTTGGGCTTGTGAATCAGGCAATCCACCATACAATCAGTTCTGTTTCCAAGTACAGAGATAGCGAGGAGGCCGTACTATACCCTGCATGCACCAAGGAAACGTAGTCTGAGGCCTCGGGGCTTATACAATTCGGAAATCGAGAGGGCACAATAGCCAATATACATGTGCTTCACATCGACGCCTTCCTGCTGCAGGTAGTACCTCGTGGCCTTCCACTGCAGCTCAAGCAGCCTTCACCTTGTCTATCGCGGGCGCACTCACCCGGCGACCAGCTTCTTCCAGTGCCAACACGGCAGCTCGCGCAGTGCTCGAGAGGTTCTCGAGCATGCGAGTTTCTGATTTTGGGGCTTGCAATGGCTGCGGTTTACGTTTCTCGGTTTAGGGCCAGGCATGAATTCGTCACAGCACGTCACGTTTGATGGGTTGACAAAAACCCCAGCTCATGTCGCACAGAAAAACTCGCCCTAAACTGGATGTCTGACTTGTAGGGAACTGTCGTTCAAGCTACCACAATAAAGGATATATATGGTAGACAAGCGTAAACAGTATTCTGAACTTGCCATGGTAGCTGAAAGCGACCAAGCTCCTCCACAACCTTTTAAACACATTAAAAGTTATTCGAAAGCCATTCTCAAACCCTGAATAGCCTGCACAATCATGTAAAACCCCTGTAAGCCTTTCGAAAGCCGTGATAGATCTTATCAAGCCCGAAGCACCTTAAACAAATCCAGCGAAGCCCATGTAGAACCCAATAAAATACGACAGAATCCTGAAGGACCCTGACGGGGGCCTCATAGATCTGGCCCGCTGCAAGCCGATCGACTACGCACCTGGGGTTTAGGATTTAGAGGTTCGGATTTTGGGGTCAGGATTCAAAGTTCAGGGTTTGGGGTTTAGGGGCTTAAGGGATCCAGAGGCACGGATGGAGCCACCGAACCTCGGGCTTCGAGGGTGGACATTACACCATACCCTGGGCATCAAAAATAGCCCAAAGGCCTTCTATAGTATGGTCTTTGGGCCCAAAAGCCTTAATATATGAGTCCTTAGAGCCCTAGGGATCTGGGTTAGAGCTGATGGGCTGAAAGCCCATGACCGCACTCAAAAGTGTGAAGAGTCTTCTGTTGAGGGCGAAACGATCGCTACCCCTAATCTTAAACCCCGAATCGTGACACCCCAACCTCTCAACCGCAAATCCTGAACTATGTCGTGCTGTTCAGCCGAGTAAGGCGATACTTGACACAATGAACCTCGATAGCAAACTGAGTTCATATTTTTACGATTTGGGGGTCATACCGGGACCCGTTTGCAGAGAGAGGGACCGGGTTTTCAGGACGTTTCAAGTTATCTCTGAGGGTTCAGGTCACCGACCCCTAGGTCCGCAAACTGCCCAAGCTCCTAACTCCTAACAACCTTAAAAGGAAGGTCTCAATAATTCCAACCGGGTTTTGGGGGGATGCCATTCTAGAGGAATCAACAAAAGGACTCTGAGGGATTGTCATTGATAATGGTTCAGACATGTTCAGACGTCTAGAGTAGCTCCTGAACCCTAAACCCTCTGACTGCCTGTAGCGTCTCGGGTGTAGGGCGTGGAATACTCAGACTACCTGTAGGCTTTGGTGGATACATTGTGCGATATTCGTTCTCGGGAACTCTACTACATACTCTTACTCAGGATTCAAGCCCGATTCAAGCCCCTCTAGTGTGTATTTGTTTGTGCCTGCAATCCCTAAGCTTTCAGCTGAACCCTGCATAAACACATAAAGCAAAATGCCGACTTGGATTGGGTTCCCAATGGTTGCGGTTGAAGAGCTGTTCGTTTATACTCCTCCACCACTCACAGCTAGGATCTATCTGACTCTTGTAGTGAACCTTAAAGCCTTAGCCCTGAGAACTCCGAAACCTATTCCCAAGACATGCGTCCCTGCTTTCAACCCTAACCCACAACTTTGCAACCTGTTCGCATTAAACACGATAAGCAAAGTGGTCCATGTATGGTGCACTAACCGGTATAAGTGCCCTACTAAACTGTACACATATAGATATATATATATATATATACATATGTACGTATGTATGTATGTACGTATGCATGTATGTACTTATAGATAGATAGATAGATAGATACATACATATATCTATAGAGATATATGTGAACATGTGTATATACATACATATGTACATATGTGCTCTGGCAGGTATAAGCCCCAACTCTCGATATAATGAATGCAGGGCGCCGTCGGGTGCTCCAGTCGCTGCAAAGCCCATCCACGCCCTCGCGCACGAGCCAGTCGCCGGAGCCCTTGGAGGCTTTTTGCATTTCGAGTTTGCCAAGTTTACCGTTCAACGCCAAACCCGAAACCCTAAACCTCTAGGTTTAGGGTTGGAGTTGGAGTTTTGGGCTTAGGTTTTAGCCTTTAGCATTCCCACTCCAGGACTCAGGGTGTGTAGCGTGGATTGCTAGCATCCCCATAATGACACACAACAGCGACACTAACTCATGCACTCACCGAGATCAGAAATGTAAATACTATTTACTATTTCAATCTACTTCATGCATGATTGCGTTTTTGAGGGTTTCAGATGTAGAAATCAAGGCCTGATTAGAGGATTGGGGCTGGGGTCCACAAACATTCGGGGTTCGAAGGGTCTACGGCTTGCGGCTTTCAGGGACTTAATTCGTAATTAATCAGAATAAGGCTAGATGGGGGCACTACAAGGGAACACTACTATCACTACTACTATTACTACTACTACTACTACTGCTAAAAATGAAAAAAATAATAATCATAAATACTCGGATCTCTGTATTTCGGTGCCTGGCCTCCACAGCCATTTCCAAGTGGATCCGCGCGCACTCGCAGCCTCGTGGAGACATCCCAGCTGGAGGCTGCGGTTGACTTTCAGGAGTAGGATTTATAGAATTTGGGGTTGAGTTAGGGTTTTTTTGGGGTTTAGGGTTTAGGGTTTATAGAATTTGGGGTTGGGTTAGGGTTTAGGGTTTAGGGTTTAGGGTCTCAGTAGTAGGATTTATAGATTTTTGGGGTTATAAGGTTTAGGCTCTATAGGGTTCTATAAGGGTTCTAGAGGTTATAAGGTTTAGGCTCTATAGGGTTCTATAAGGGTTCTAGAGGTTATAAGGTTTAGGCTCTATAGGGTTCTATAAGGGTTCTAGAAAGGAAAGGGTCCTATAGGGGTTGCGTCAGGGTAGTAGGATTTCCTAGGGGCCGAGTACCTAGCCCAAACAAAGTTAACCTTTGCAGGTATGGTAGGATTCTTTCAAATCCCAAAGGTTAAAGATCACCTACCCAGCTACTAAGATTCAGATTTGGGGGTTGCATCGGGCGGTTTAGGGTTGGGGCTCAATAAGGGGTTCAGTCAATGATTACAGCTTCTTTGGCTGCATTCTCGATTCCGATACAGCCCATACATCTTCTCAGTTTCAATGGGGGCCTGCCAGCAATGCCGATTGGAACCTCCCGCAGCCCCCAACACCCGGCATCGCACGTAGATCTTCAATCGGTAAGTCCGGAAAGTTCTGAAAGGTCTGAAAATCGTCGCGCCACCACGACCGTCACACAATCACCACGATCACCAGCACCACCACCATCACCGCCGCCACCGCACCCGCACATCAGCAGCAGCAGCAACAACAACACCACCAGCAGCAACGGCAGCAGCAACAACAACAACACAGCAACAGCAACAGCAACAGCAACAGCAACACCACTGCCACCACCGCCAACAACCACAAGAATAACGACGACAACGACGACGACGACGACAAGAACCGCAACCGCAACCACAATCACAACCGCAACGCACGAGCAGCAACGACAGATAATGCGACAACACAATACAATGAGAGAGACGGTGTTTAGCACGATAGAAGCTTTTAAGCCTGATATCCGCATATTGCTAACGGAGCCCAGTATATATCCGACTGAACTTCTTGGATTCTGATGATGTTGACGCCCTTTTCTTTGAGGCCATTCACAAATGCGAGGCGGACTGCTGGCCGCCAACAGCTGACCCGCAACGACCGTCTTGAAGTGAACGGAGAGCTGCTAAAGTCACTAAAGTCGCGGTGAAAGACGGGGTCGCTTTACCTTCGTGCCTGCCGCGTTAGGAGTCGCTTCTTGGAGTAAGGCCGCAATCTTGGCATGGCTTCTGCGTTTTCGGAGTCTTGCGTGCTCGAGAGCCGTCCTGCCGTGACTATCCACCACCTCCGTGTCAGCGCCAGCTTCCACCAGCAGCCGGGCAATCTCTGTGTGGCCGTAAACCGCTGCAAGCATGAGAGCTGTCACACCCGCAGTGTTCCGCAAGTCCTGGTTGGCACCAGTATCCACCAGGTAACGTGCTATCTCAGTGTGCCCGCTAGCTACTGCACGCATTAGAGCCGTTCTGCCATGATAATCCTGCCAATCTTGTTTAGCACCAGCTTCGACCAGCAAGAGCACCACTTCAGCGTGCCCGAAGAACACCGCATCCTGGAGCGCGCGCCTTGTGAGGGCTATATCGTCCTCACAAGCATCAGCATCTAACAAGAGGCGCACAACCTCCGTGTGGCCTGCGGTGGCAGCCGCCAAGAGACCGGCTTCCTTAAAGTTTGAACCTTCATCCACAAGCAGGCGGACCATCTCAGTGCGTCCATGACGAGCTGCCAGCGTGAGGGCAGCCGCACCTTCGAAGTCACAGTAGTAGTCTTTATCCTCGGTTCTCACTATCAAATCTCCTTGCTGTGAGAGTACTTATGATCCGACGTGTATTATGAAAACGAGGAGACCCAAAAGACAAAGGGCAAAAGGATACCGTTGGGTGACCCAGGAGTCTACTCCCGCCCGTAGCAGAAACCGAGCTGAATCCAAATGCCCATAACGGCCAGCATAGGCCACAAGCTCATGTCCGGCGGTGTGCCACGTATCCGAGTCCACCTTAGGCTTCGAGTCCAGGGTCCATGAATGGTGTTAACTGTCGTGCATTGTCGCGATTGCATAAACAGTGAACCTCTAAACCTTACTCTTAATGCTTGCCAACCGGGTCACTTCCTCGCTTGCTTTGGCCAGGAGTATGAGTTGCACCTCTCCGACTTCCGGCACATCCACGTCATCATCATCCAGCAGTCTGCCGTCGTGCACGAGCTTTTGCAAGGACACGGGATAACCGTGCAGTGTGCGTAAGTGGCGTTTCAATTCCAGCACTGTCTGAAAGTTATGTCCAGTGACAGAAGCTACCTCCTCCCCGGAAGCCGTGCGCACATGCAGCATGACGGGTGCTATGCCGAATGTCGACTAGCCCCGCTTGAAACCTTTCCCTCTGACTCTTTGCCTTATCAATCTCCCCTGAGTCCAAGCCGCGATGCATGAAGCCTGAAACCTCAGTTTTGAATCTCTGACCCCCAACACTCACTGTATCTCGAACCTGATAGCAAGACAAAACTGTCTTTCTGAAGTTTGGAACTCTGCAAACTCGGAATTCGGCTTGAAAACCCTCAAAAACCCTAAACCCTGCGGTCCAGAGTTGAAAAGCCTCAATCCTTCCGGCTCGAGCAGAAAAGGTGCCGAAAGGAAGCTATGCATCAACATGAAAAAGTTTCCGAAAGTTAGGGGTACCTTATTTTGGGGGCCCGTATGACAAGGATCCTACTATTTAGAGTACTCGATTAGGGTTCCCTATTTTCGGAAACTCCCATGAAACTAGATGCGACCGGCCGTGCGAGGGCAACACTGCGCCCTACGAGCTTCAGAAAGTAAGCCCTGAACTGTCAACTTAACTGAACCTACTTGGAGGTTCATGGGTAGTTATAAGGGTTCCTTTAAGGGTCCCTTTAAGGGATCTTTAGGGATTCTAGAAGGGTATAGGGTTTAGGGTCTACTTGGAGGTTCATGGGTAGTTATAAGTAGGGTTATAAGTAGGGTAACTATACTTATAACCCACATGAGGGGACTTATAACCCCACTTATAACTACTTAACTAAACAGCTCCAAAGCATCGTATCGTCTCTTTGGTTTAGGTCCCGGTTCGAGGGTGGGGCGAGAAGAAGACTTGCTAAACCGAGACATTTCTTGCTTCTCTACCGACCAGCCTCAACATTTAGAAGAGGTCCTTGGGGTGCCATCGTACTATACGTGACGTACATACATACGTACATCCGTACACGTAGTCCAGTTAATTATATATATACACACACATAGGTTACATATGTTTGTTGATAATCTGCCTGCATGGGTCTAGATAATTTGGAGTTCTGCATGAGACAATTCTACAGCTATATCGGAAACACAACACCAGTAACATGCCCGTTGATTGCGGGTTTGGTATACTCCATGACCACACCGTCGCATCGGCTTGGTGATTTCAGTAGGGGGCCATATTTATGCAGAGATGGTCCTGCTCCGCCAGACAGTGGTACTGCACCATGACCAAACAAGTGGGGTAGTCTCTGCCATGCCCTAGCCCTAACCAGGCAGTCTGAGAAGCTCAGGCCAAGATATCCTGAAACGTTGACTTGCCCACATTTTGGGGCTTGTGGTGTAGAACTTGATGACTTCGGGCCTTAATTAGGGCCGTAGCCCCCCCAAACGCTACAATGCAACATTGCTCAAGAAGCAGGAAGAAGCCTCAGCAACTAGAATAGGGGCTTTCGGGGAACATATTTTTAAGTAGAACCAGGAACCCTCAGGAACAGTGTTACTAGTAGTTCTTTAGGCTTCCATCTCTCAACCCTGCAACCCAAAAGCTCTGAACTCTGAGCCCTACTCAGCTGGCCTTGCATCGTGGTCGCCATCTTCTCAGGGTACATCACCGTGACCTCATGGGTGGGCTTAGGGGGTTTAGGGGTGAGGGCTGGGAGTTTAGCGTTTGCGGTTTAGGGTTTTGGGAGTTTCGGATTTATTTTTATGTTTTTGGCACCCCTCTTCCTCCTGCAGATCCAGTCGGAACGCTTATCAGGCTGAGGCATTGGGAAGGGACTGGAATTTCGGGTTTAGGGGTTTAGGGTTTAAGGTTAAGAGGGGTGAGTCGCCGTAGCTTCAGGAGAAAACACAAGGACATCAAGCTAAACCCAGGTTGTATAGGGGTTGTAAAGGCCTTACAGATGTCCTAGTAAAATCAATACTTGTGGAGCTTACTAAACGAACCGTCGCCTGGTGAATTTGCTTGCAATGGTCGTTCACTGTTCACGATTGTCATAAGGGCTAATAGTTCAGGATTTCGGGTTCAAGGCAAGGTGTTGAGGGCTTAGGGTTCGGGGTTTAGTCGGTCGGGACACTAAGCACTCGACGCATTAAATCATAACACAGTGGGTCGGGCCCCACCCAAGTTATAGTGGTACAGTAGAAAGATGCTTGAATGTAAGCTGACCTACATCACACAACGCTACCAAGTCAAATAGGCAGCCTTGCTCTACGACGATTAACCCCGCGCAGCCTAATATACGGGCCTGAATAATTAGAATAGGGCTTCGGGACCCATGATAATATAATTCTATTAAGGAACCCCGCAAAATAGTATTGGTAACTATTTAGGCCTCTATGTTCAACCTTAGAGCAGATCTCTCTAAGACCGCCTGACCTGATTTCCTAAACAACTCCAAGTTCGCGCTCCGCCCCTGAAGCCCTGAACCCTGTAACCCCAAACCATCTGCAAAAGCTCCACACTCGAAGTACCCATAACCAACAGCCCTACGGGACCACACACCAAAGGGTCTTAAGTCCTCAAGCCAAAGCCCGCAAAACCTTCCAACAAAAAACCGAGAAAAAACTTACCTGAACCCACAAAAGTAGGTAAAATAACAGCCCAAAACCTATAAAAGGCCATTATTCTACATACTTTTAATTTAAGGTCCAGGTAGTTGAAACCCCTAAAAAAACCCTCCTTTCAACCCTAAATCGAATCCCTAGAGACGCCTCATGGCACACCATACAGATAATCAGCGTAAAACCCTAAACCCTAAACACCTACAGACAATAAGCGTAACACCCTAAGCACCGATGTTCAACCCTAAATATAGAATCCCTACAATAACCCTAAACCCTAAACCCCTAGACCCTAAACCCCTAAACCCTAACCCCTAAACTCTAAACCCCTACAGATCATAAGCGTAACACCCAAAGCACCACCGAAGCTTCGCAAGGGCCCCGGGGCCCCGGACCGATTGGTTATCCCTGGGGGCCAAGACCAGCGACGCCGGTCCGGTGGCCTGAACCCAGACCCCCCAAAAAAATACCAAAAAGAAGATCCCTTAATTGGGGTTCCTACAAAGTACCCTTAGTAGTAAGGGCCCCAAATTAGGGGATCTACTTTCTAGATCCTCCCGGTGGCCTGAAGCAGAGGGCTTTGGGGGGTTTTGGGGGGGTTTTGAGGGGTTTGGGGGGTTTGGGGGTTTTGAGGGGTTTGGGGGGTTTGGGGGGTTTAGGGGTTTTGGGATTTTAAGGCTTAGGGTTTCGGGCATAGGGTTTGGGGCTTTAGGGTTTTAGGGCTCAGGGTTTTGGGGTTTTAAGGCTTAGAGTTTAGGGTTTTGGGATTTTGGGGGTTTTGGGGGTTTTGGGGGGGTTAGGGTTTAGGGTTTTGGGGGTCCTGGTCGACGAGGGCCTGGAGCGAGCCCTCAAGCTGTAGCTCGTGAAGGCGCCTGGTGCACCATCCAAGGAAGTGGATGGGCTCTTTGCTGAAGCTGAGCCACGCTTTTTGAAAGCGCTTCAGCTCGGCTTCTCCCACGTCCGGGATCTCAAACACGGCCCTCCAGCTGCCTCTTGACACACAGTACGCTGGATTCGCCAGCTGTGTTCTGCACACTGGAGGGTCATAACCTCCGGAAAGCGTTTGGCTGGGTGCGCAGCTTTACACTCCTGGGCCTCGCCTCAAAGTTCCGCGCCCTGCCAAGCCGAGGGATCGAGAGATTCAGGGGGTCTCTCTGCCCCTTCTGCGTGCAGCGGCGCTGGAGGAGACCCCTGCTGCTTCAACAACAGGGTTTTGGGGGGTTTGGGGCTTCGGGTTTAGGGTTTTGGGGTGTTTGGTGTTTTTGGGGTTTTGGGGTTTTGGTGTTTAGGGATTTTGGGGGTTTGGGGGCGTTTGGGGTTTTGGGGTTTTAAGGCTTAGGGTCTAGGGTTTTGGGGTTTTGGGGTTTTTGGCTTGGGGTTTAGGGTTTTGGGGTTGTAAGGCTTAGGGTTTATAGGGTTTTGGGGTTTTAGGGTTCAGGTTTAGGGTTTTGGGGTTTGGGGGCTTTGGGGGGTTAGGGTTTAGGGTTTTGGGGGTGTTGGGGGGTTTGGGGATTAGGGTTTAGGGGTGTTTGGTGTTTTTGGGGTTTTGGGGTTTAGGGGGTTTAGGATGGTTTGGGCTTTGAGGGTTTAGGGTTTCGGGTTTAGGGTGTAGGATTTTCAGGGCTTAGGGCTTACTGGGTTCTTTTTTAGAGAATATAACTTAAGTTACCAGAATAGGGAGCTATTGTAAATAATATGGTTTCATTATCCTGGTAACTTAAGTTGAATCCCTTAACAAGAAGCCAAGAAGCAGTTGACGGCTTAGGGTTTAGGGGTGTAGGATTGTAAGGCATGGGGTTTAGGGTTTAGGGTCTCAAAATTAGGGCTATAGAGGTTTTCGAGTTCATGGTAGTTGTACTAGCGATTCTCAGACTAAGGACCCTACTACTCAACATATTTTAGCTTCCATATTAAGATCTCGAATTTTGTGATACTCCATTTGGTTGAATGTGAGCCGGTGTGGGGCTTCGGAATCTTAGAAATGCAACATAAGGTTCGGGGAATGGTACAGGATTGCACCAAGTCTATGCGTACAGATTGGCTCCTGTTGCGATTGCACCCGGACAACTTGCGCTATGCAGCATTGCACGCTGGCAGTGACGAGGAGGAAATAGTTTCGGGAGTTTAGGCATGAAGGTGGTTTGGGGCTTAGTGTTTCGGGTTTCTCAAGTTTAGGGTATGGTTTTGGGGCTCAAAGACTCTTAGGAGTATACAGGTGTTACAAGGGTTCGGAATCTCTGAATGTGTTACAAAGGGGACTTTCAGAATCTCTCTCCAATTTCCCGAATGTTCTGAACGGGATCTATGTAGAATCCTTCCCACACCCACAAAAACATGCCAGTCCGGGAGAACTTTGCGCGCAAATTCGTTGCAGCCTAGTCCAGCACCCCTAGAAAGCGTAACCGCCAACAAAAACCTTGCACAACGCTATGTCAACCCAAGAAACAACCCTATGCAACCCTGTGAAAAATGATGAAAACTCTTAAAAGCATGAAAAGGCCTGGCTAACCGCTGAACACCGAAAGAGCCAAGTCGTCTCCCGACGGAGCAGTGCCTGCACCTGTGGCCGATCCGAGAGTCCGGCCAGCGCCGGTGTAACCTGGGAAGTTGAAGAGCTTTGCGACGCTTTACCGAGTTGCATAATACAATATCAGATCATATCATAAAACCGAACATCATATAATATCGTATATTACTGGAGTCAAATACAATGCAATACAATATCATACCATATATTACAGTAGAACATAACATATTTAATGTGATCCATTACAACCTATGATATATAGATCGTTATATTTTATATTATTTCATATCACAGTATATCACCCGAGCCTGTTTACGCCCTACAGCCTATAAAAACCCGGTTAAGGTCCTATAATCCCTGTGAAGACCGTGCACAAGTTCCCCATACCAAAACATTAATCCTAAACCCTACCTAGACCCCCAACTACCCTCGAATATGCCCCAAATACCCACTATTAAGGGCCATAAGGACTCTATTGAAGGGCCTTGGGGGGTCCTGGTAAACCCTAAACTCTACACCCTACATCCAAAACCCTACACCCGAAACCCCTAAACCCCAAACCCTAAACCCTTAAACCCTAAACCTTAAACCCTATACCCCTAAACAGAGTTTTCGGTACCCAAGGCCCCGGCGCAAACTAGGGAAAGGCGCTGGCCCCAGCCGCCGGGAACATCGGACCGTGTGATCTCCACTGTCTGGCCTGGACACTGCAAAGTTTAAGGATCATGCTATAAAGTCTGCAAGGTCTAGGTCTAAGGCTCATACTTTAAGGTTTATGAGGCACATAAAGTTTTAGGTTTTATGGGGATATAATACTATAAGGTATACAAGGTCTATAAAGTTTGAGGTTTTTTGCGGATCTAATATTAAAAGGTCTGTAATTATACGGGTTTAGGCTTGATGAGGGTTCAACGCATATGGGTTTAGGGCCTGTGGATTACATTGTTTACATACAGGGTGTAAGGTTCAGGGCATGTTTATTGTCTAAGCCTGCCCACGCTTTGTGCGTGCGTTGGCAAGCGATCAAAGGTTTGGCGGGGGGTCTTGTGGTAACTGCTCAAAGGTTCAGATGTTGCCGGACTGAGTTGAACGCAATTGACACAAACAAATCAACAACCACAGTGGCTCAAATGGGTTGTGAACCTTTGGGAAAATGACTTGTCCAACACACTTAGCACTCTGGGTTTTGTTCTGCTTCAGGGCTTGCAAATCGAATGATTTCCGGATCTATCGTCACGGTGGACATTAATTTACATGTTGCCTGTGGTGTGGTCAACATGTGATTGGTGACACCGACAAACGTTACCTGGTGCCTTACCTACCAACTCCCAACGCTCGAACAGTCAGCCCCAACGCCCCTAGGCCTTAACTGAAGGATGCAATCACACGTATGAACCGTGAAGTCAACCGAGAGCTGCGGACCCAGCCCGGGCCTGTGGAACCGCTATGGCAGAGGAAAAACTCGTCGGTGCAACACTCCTGCGATCAAGTCTTCCGGTTCGGGGTCCCTGCAAAGTGTAACATGTTGTGGAAAGCCACGTGCGTCGGCAAGGTGATCTAGTGGTTCTGGTCTTTCTGGGTTTCAAGGCTTTCATCAGAACCACTCCGGTTTCCAAGAAATGCAGAAACCTGAAATTAAACGTTGTTGTGCTTTGAGCTGGGATAATTGAAGAGCTACGTGGCTATCTGTTCGCAAGTGCAATGACAGCCTCTCAAAGTTAGGTCGCTGGCGTCTTCCACGAAAGGCACAAGTCTCCATGCTTGAGGCTTTTCTGGGCCTGCAAGGCACAGGAATCTGTTGCATGATCTTTATAACTGTTACGCGTGCAAAGTTAATGTCTTCACGGCAAAGACCTGCTGAAACAAGACGCGGTGGTTGCGTCGATAAGTGGCAACACGGAAAGCTCTGGGCATACCAAATCGACGACTGAGTTCCCGAAGCTGGAGGGCTTTCGAAGGTCGAACTATAGAGCTACGATGAACGTTTGCACTATTCACATGATGCAACCGCGCGCACGCAAAACGTCTGGCATTCCTGCCGTTCCTTGCTCCAAATACCTGAGACGTGCAAGTGGCTTGCCTTGTGGTATGCAATTAAGCTCTGAAGAGCAAGGTTCTTCTCGTCAGAGACGCATGCAAAACCCAAAATTGTCAGAAAGAATTCCTAAACCATACACCCTAAACCCCTAAACCGTAATTAGGGAGGCAGCTACCAGCTCCACTGCATGTTTTGACACGTGAGCTGGCAAAAAGACCAATCGCACAAGTGGTGGCTCACAAGGCTTGGCTTCATGGCAAGGGCAATGCCAATAAGCTGAGGACTTCAGGTGGTTCCACGCAATTTCTGGTGAGCTGGTGCCGCTGTAACTTATACAAAAGACATCTGTGTTGCAAAATCCGCCAGGAATCATGCTTGCAGGCTTCAAAAGCAGGCGACAAGATCAGGTTCTACCAAGATACTCCAAAGCCGAAACTCTGAAATCCCTATACCCTTACTGGAGCCCGTAAACGAGGCCTCCAATAAGGAGAGCGGGAGCAGGAGGTTCTAAACAAGGCAGCTCGAAACCTCTATGAACCCATGCCCCAAAAGCCTAAAATCATATCAAACTCCCAAAAAAATTAATTCTCCTAGATCCTAAACCCGCAACCTCGAAACCGCTCAAACAGGCAAAAGCTTTCTTAACGTGCCAAGCCGATCCTTGCATCCAGCTTTCACGACTTCAGTTCTTGTCGTAAGGGTGTAGGATTTCAGGCCCTGGTTTGGATTTCAGGCCCTTGGTTTGGGTTTTCAGGGTTTAGGGTTTAGGGTTTCGGAGCTTGCTTCTTCTTGCTTAAATTTTCGACGGTTTGCCGAAAGTACTTCCCAATCCTTATAGGGGAAAGTAAGATACCTTCTTAGGGCTCCTCCTGCTGAGGCGCAGGGTGCCCAGTTTTCTGAACGTCCCCTGTCGACCCTCAAACGTTTCATCCGCACTGAAACGATGAGTTCTCCCTCCACACCGGGACCGAAACCATAAAACACTAAACCCTAAACCCTAAACAGTGAACCCTAAACCCTAAACCCTAAACCCTGAACCCTGAAACCCTGAACCCTGAACCCTAAACCCTAAAACCTAAAACCCTGAACCCTAAACCCTGAAGCCTAAACCCTAAAACCCTGAACCCTAAACCCTAAACCATAAAACCCTAAACCCCGCACCCTAAACCCTAAACCCTAAAACCCTGAAACCCTAAAACCCTGAGACTCAAGAGCTCAAGACTTGACGACCCCTCGGCCCTTCGATTTCAAGGCTTTTGTGGGCTTTGAGTCGCAGGGGTTTAGGGTTTAGGGTTTAGGGGTCTAGGGTTTAGGAGTTTAGGGGTTTAGGGGTTTAGGGTTTAGGGTTTAGGGGTCTAGGGTTTAGATCTTTGCTGGGTTTTATTTTTAGAAAACTGCTTCGATGTACCACGGAATCCAGTATCCTCATCGCAGAAAGCAACCTTAAACCTTCCCAAAGGCATGATGCTCATTGAGTTTGATTCGAGCGAAAGAAATGCCCATGGCTTAAGCTTGCGGGTTCCGAGTTCCTGGGTCCGGGTCTGATCTAGAGGTCCGAAAAACTGGAAATGGTGTCCCCTACATGCTGTCTGTCTCAACCTTCAGCAGACGACCTGTGAGGACTTAGAGTTTAGAGCTTGGGTGGAGTCGCGCGTCGTCGACCAAACAAAGGTATATTGGTGTATATGGGAGTTTGCGAGAATAGGGGACCCTAATATGGTAGCCTGGATAGTAGGATCCTTGTTAGAATGACCCCAAAATAAGGTAGCCCGAATTTTCGGTTTCTACTATATCAGCTAAATGCCAACAATGCCAGAACATCCAAAACGACAAGGGTCCTGAATAAGGGCCCTAAACCTGAAACCGAAAGCACCCGAATCATGCAAGACGACGACAACGACGACTTCTAGTACTAGTACTAGTACTGGTACTGGTACTAGTACTAGTTCCAGTGCTGGTACCAGCACGAGTACTACACCTACACTATTGCCATGAATACCCGGATCCCAGTTTCAATCAAGAACTTTATGAGTCTCCAAGCAGCAGACGATGAAACTCGTGCCTTCTGCACATAGCACCGGTGAGGCTGCTCCGATAGCGCGACCGTGACCTGCACGGGCTTGTGGCTAACACTAAGGGTCCAAGTACCTAATTATCATAAACTCTCCAAAATAGTCACCTGCATAACTACTATCCGAAACCCAAGTACCTAATTGTTGGGTCCTTTGGACCCTTAGGGTAAGGGCTTCGAAGACTCGCAAGTCCCAGCCCCAAGTCCTATAGGGTTTAGGGTTTAGGGGTTTAGGGTTTAAGGGGTTTAGGGATTTAGGGGTTTAGGGTTTAGGGTTTAGGGGTTTAGGGTTTAAGGGGTTAAGGGGTTTAGGGGTTTAGGGGTTCAGGGCTTTGAGTTTGGGTTATACCAGGCTGGGTGGCACCACCTGAGCACGAAGCCTAGACTCCATTTCACAACCCCAAAGCCCAAAATTATTGCAAAGGCCCCCGCTTCCAGAATCCGAAACCACGAAAGCCTCAAAATCCGCCTGAAACCCTTAATTTCACAACCCCAAAGCCCAAAATTTATTGCAAAGCCACCCACTTCCAGAATCCGAAACCACAAAAACCCCAACAACCTCCTACAACCCTTTCGTCCAGGAAGCCTTCCCCGGCCGAGTATGCAAAACTTCCAGAGACTCTGGGCCCCTAAAACTTACAACTTCATAATCTGTCTGGCGCTCAACAGGGACTGGGGGAATGGATCCCTATAGTAATCACTATAAAATCCCCAATAATAGTCCCCATAACCGATTCCCCCATTCCCTACTAAGGACCAGACAGTAATAAGCTCCTAAGCCTCAACCAACCCTAAAACTTATAACTTCTTAATAAGCTTCAAAACCCTACACCTTCAACCCTAAACCCTCAAATCCCAATGCCTATAATTACTTCCTAAAACCCTACCACCCTAAACTTTGAAGCCTCAAACCCCTTGAGGCAATCACCGACACAGCCGCTTCGGAGGATCCCACAAAAGTGCTCCACTCGCCAGGCCTTAGGACTCTTTCGGGGGTCTCTTCGTAGGGTAAGGTCTCTAAAGGGTCGGATCGTTAGGGTTCCTTTAAAGGGACCCGTATATGGGATCTATAGGGTTGTTGAAGGGTTTAGGGATAGCTTCTAGGGATTAGGGATTCAGGTTGTAGGATTTAAGACCTGTAGTCTCCATTGTAGTTCTTTTGTTGGGTTACCTCATAGGATCCTAGCAAAAAATAGGTTTAGCCAGAAAAGGGAACTGCCATGGAGACTATAGGTAGGGTATCGGGTTAGGCTTTGAGGTTGTACCCTAAACCCTAAACCTTAAACCCTAAACCCGGATTTAAGACTTCAGGGTTCGGGTCAAGGCTTCGTTCTAGGATTCGAGAGCTTCGAGGCTTCATCTACTGGGCTTCATAGCACTTGTCGGCATTTCAAAGGATTTTACAAGGGTTCTATACCCAAAGGGTCCTAGGTACTAGTTATGGGGGATATTTCCCCGAATCATAATTCACCCTCATATAGGAAAAACCCTACATTCTACGATATAAGTGCTTAGAGGAGCCCTTAAGGGGACCCTAAACCCCAAGCCCTTAATGGAACATCTATAGAAACCCTACATTCTACGATGCAGGTACTTTGGACGCTTTGGGATAGAGTTCTTTAAAGGAGCCTGCCGAGATGAACGCATCTTCCGACACTCCTTGGCTCGGGCATCCGAATATCCCATGATATCCCATATACCCATAGTATCCCACAATACCCCATAATACCCCATATACCCATAATATCCCATAATGTCCCATACTATCCCATTTATATATATATATATATACATATATATATATAGTAGACTGTAGGGTTTCTATATTAGGAAGTACTATTCTGATTTGGGGAAGTATCCCCCCATAAGGGTACCTAGGATCCCTTGGGTATACCGCTGCTGAGCCACTCGACCGACCGTAGAACTTGAAACTGACCTATTCCGAAGTCCTCTGCAGCCAGGAACAGCATGCGACGGTCGAGAGTTATGCTATGCGTACATGTAGAACCAAAGGTTTGCCACGGATTCAGAAAACGAAGCAATGAAAGGATTCCCCAACAGTGATCGCAATGGCAGCAACAGCGGTCGTAGTTGTAGTAGCCGTCGACGTCGTAGTCAAATTAGTAGCAGGAGCAGGAGTGGGAGCAATTAGTCGTCGTCGCCGTAGCAGTAGAGGTAGTAGTAGTCGTCGTCGTGGTGGTAGTAATTAGTAAGAGTCGTGGGGCCCAGTATTGGAGTCGCCCTTTTAGAAGCAAGATCGCATTTTGGCGGGCTAGCCTGATTGATCTGCATCGCCTACAAAAGTCGAGGTGCACAAAAACCTGCAACTATTTTCAACAACCTCTGACTGCTTAAACAGCCGCTTCCAAAGCCGGTGAATGCGAGAAGTCTCGCTGCTAGCTCAATTTTAATTCAATAAGACTCCTTGTTCTTGAGGCCTCCTCGAATACCCAAGTCGCAGCCGGAATAAACCCTCAAAGCTCTGTCAAACCCTGAGAAAGCCCCTGGCATCGTCCAGAAGGTGGAGCTCTCGTTGTCCATGGAAGCTAAAGACCAGGGCGACTCACATGCCTCGCCGGAGAGGGAAGTGCTTGCAGGCCGTGTTGAACTATGAGTCCGGGCTATTGAGTAAGGCCCCATACCCCCTACCGCGGGATCCTTGGACGAACGGTTTAGGGTTTAGGGTATGAACTTTGGCAGCTCAGATGTAAGGAGCTGCGGGCTTGGGCGAAGCCTTAACGGAGGCCTCTGTCCTTAAGTCACAGACACCAGGTCTGATCTTCCTCCCGAATCCTTCAAGCTCAGTTAAGTATATGCTGGGCTATTCTACCTCGGATTTCGAACACCCGGTAGACCTACTGAAGGCTTACGCCGTGGACACCGTGCGACGATGCATCCCTCATGGGAAGGCTACAAGCAATGGGGTTTCTACGGCAATGTAAATCCGAAAATACCCACGGCAAACCCTAAACCCTAAAGCCCAAGCCAACAACACACATCAAAACCGTAGACCCCAAACCTCAAATACGGCACACGATAAATGAAAACTGACACTGGTACCAAACATAAACCCGGGCCCTGAATCCTAAACTCCTAAACCTTTTCAAAGCATTTAGGGTCTACCCTGAGGGTACATGTACCTAAATAGTATGTACTTTGGCCTTAAAGTAGTCCCTACATAGGTACTTTGGGTCCTAAGTCTATACTATTTGGGTACATGGACCTTTATGGTCGCTGGTTCAGGGCATTAGCCCGACCCCCAATCTGTTACCTCCTCGTGTCTGATCTTTTGCCAAACTGTGCTTCGGTTCGGGGTTTAGAGTTTAGGGGGGTTTCTACGTTTAGGACTTGTACGCCTATAGGATTTATTGGTGTCCGATTTGGTGTTTAATGTTGTGTAAGGGTTTCCCTTACCACTTGAATATGCCCGCCGGAAGCCCTCGTGAAACTTAAGCAAACCTAACACTTGCACACACTTGTAACATCCATTATAAAACCCTCCACAGCCCATAGCAAAGACTTTGCGACACCTCACGCCTCACGACAACGCTTCTGACCCTGCTGACATGGTTCAACAGCCCCTATGGTTCGCCTATGATGTCTCCTTTCCAACATAAAGGACCTACCTTTTTATGGCTCCTTATTATGGCTTGGCTGGCGACCAAGCCGACCCCCAAGCCCGGGAGCCTAAAACCAAACCCCAAACCCCAAAACCCTGAAGTTTCCTGCGCATGGCCTCCTCCACCAGCACCTCGTACGCGCTGTTCTCCATGAGATCTGAGACCTCGGAAGAGCTTTTTTGAGGGTTTACTTGGAGGTTCAGGGGTAGTTATAAGTGGGGTTATAAGTCCCCTAATATGGGTTATAAGTATAGTTACCCTACTTATAACCCTACTTATAAGTACCCCTGAACCTCCAAGTACTGGCACTATTTGAGTTCTATGAGGGTTCCAAAGGACTCAGGGTTTCGGTTCAAGTTACTTCGGCAGGGGTTTCGGCTTTCGGCATGTAGGTTTCAGGGTATGGTGTTTATACGGGGTGCATACGATTTATGGGTTTCTCCTCAAAAAATATGATGTATAGGACTTGAACACGTACAGCAACGCGGAGGTCCGGCTTGGGCCTTGATTTTTCGATTTAGGGCCTAGAAGGTTTGGCGTCAAGGGCTTAGGTTTAGGGTCGGAGGTTTCCATTCTGGGTTACTTTTTTCTCGAGGGGAAGGTTCCGAAAAAGGTAGCTTCTAGGGTCCAGGATCTCAGTAGGTAGAGCTTACGGGACATGGCCTGGGTGTCAGGTTTCCTAAAAAAGTAACGAATCCAGGGCGACGAGAAGCCTGGTTTTGGTATTCTCGAGGCTCAAGATGTAAGATGTATGTATGTATGTACGTATGTATGCATGCAAGTATGTGCATATATCTATACACATACATACACATATGCATGTGTAAATACATGAGATCTATATCTATATCTATGTCTATGCATATACATACATCTGCATCTGCATCTGCATCTACATTCACATACATATGCATATTCACCTACATATATGCATGCATATACAACATGCATATACAAATACAAATACAAACGCGTATGCATATGCACGCACAAGTACATGTTCATACTATACATATTCATGTGCATACTTGTACATAGACACATACATACACACACACACACACGCCTATATATATATATATATATGTATACATATACATATATATATATAGATAGCCCAACCGCTATACAACTTGTATAAAATTTGGTAAAACATCCTAGAGATGTCGATGACATTGACGATGACGACGCCGCTGACGCTAACATACTGCAATTGCCCAAACACTTACCACCGCCACCGTACCTTACATCTGCCACTACCCATAACCTTGTCCCCTGCCCCCACAGGGGATGACCCCCCTCTCTCTCTCTCCCTCCCCCACTCTGTCTCACAGCACTTCATGCTAACCCTCATCCAGCATCAAGCCTATTAGACGCAGAAGAATGACATTGCTGGAAGTCTGGCACACAAGCCCCAAGTTAACCCTTTTTGATGCAAGCTGGCTCGCTTGGAGGATGGTGGCGCCCGGTTTGACCAAGGCCACCATGAAAACTCCAAACAGGCAAACATCCTATTTGGAGGTTCAGGGGTAGTTATAAGTGGGGTTGTAAGTCCTATAATACGGGTTTTCGTTCCCTTACTTATAACCCTACTGTTAACTACCCATGAACCTCCAAGTAGGATACGGGCTGCTGCACTGGTGGAAGGGCTCTCCCCTGGCATCGTCCGGCTTCCCAATGCTGCCGTGAACCTTCTCAAGACCCAGAGCCTCCTTCAGTCTTTCCACCTTTTTGCTTTATGTATATAAAATAGGGGCCTTACTGATTAGAATGTGGTTTAGGGGCCCATTAAACATAATAAGGAACCGGGCTAAGGCTTCTGGGTTGAAGACAAGACTCTCCCAAAGCCTCTTCTTAAGGCTAAAGACACTGTAGCATGTTAAACTGGCATGAAAACTATGTCGAGCGCTCGTGGTCCTGAAGCCCAAACCTGTGCACATATGACGCACAAACTCAAAGTGAATATTTCCTAAAACAGCCAGCTACACACCTGTCATGTTACATGGAAAACTTGGCCCCTTGGATCAGGGCGTGTCGACTTGTCATTAAGAGCTCCTGAACCCTACCCTAAACCGTAAACCCATGTAAGCCCTTACGATTCAAACTCTGGGAGTCTTCTAGAATTCTAGGATCTTCAAGGGATTGGCGTTTCGGGTGCACCTCAAACCATAGACCTCCTGGAGCCTTGTGATACCGGACCTCTGAACCAAGATTTGGAGTTCAGCGTTGAGGCTTTAGGGTTTAGGGGCCCAACTTTCGAGACAGAGACATCTTCAGAGTAGGATTTAAATGAGGATGTAAATGCCTACGTCGCTTCCAGCTCTGGCTGCAAGCAAGGAACCATAAATAAACACTTCTCTTCTTTGGGACTAAGCGAAAAATAAAACATTGAAACCTTACCTAGAATAGCGAACGTTTTAAGCAATTACGCAAGAGTGGATGGAACCATCATAACCAGCGTATGCCGCACCCCCCTAAACCCTAAACCTTAAACCCTTACCCTAAGGGTCCAAAGGACCCAATAACAAGGTACTTGGGTTACGGACAATAGTTATCTCGGTTAAATATTTGGGAGAGTATATGATTATTAGGTACTTGGACCCTTAGGGTTATAAACCCTAAACCCCAAAAGCAGATGCTAAACCCTAAACCCTCAAACCCTCATAAACCCTAGGCCTAAACCCCAAACCCCTATTTATAACGCCCTAAGCCCCAAAAAGCAGATGCATCCGGATTCCCGAGCGCCAGGGAAGCGCAGAGCCGGAGCTTCCCTCCGACTGCAAAGACCCCCCGAGGCATCCTTCGAGGAGCTCCAGTGGTCCATACCAACCCTCAACCCTAAACCCTACACCGGTTTAGGGTTTAGGGTTTTAGGGTTTTAGGGTTTAGGGTTTAGGGTTTTAGGGTTTAGGGTTTAGGGTTTAGGGCATCCCCTTTGTACCCTTTCCTAGGGCTCCAGTTACTTAAATATAGTAGGTTGCTAACCATAATACACCTCAGTAACCCATTATTCATAAACCCCCAAAACTTTACACTTTCAGTGTTAGTGGGTACTATTATCCCAAAAAGTGGAACAGTGTATCCACTCAGCTATAGCGTCTTGTGGTCCATACCAGCAGGTACAGTACCTAGACCCCCCAACTACCCTTTAATATACCCTAAATACCCACTATTAAGGACCATAAGGGCTCTATTAAAGGTTACTTGGGGGGTCCTGGTATAGTATAGGGCTTTAGGGTTTAGGGTTCAGGGTCTAACTCCCCCAATAAGCCACAGAAATAGAAGGTTAAACTTTCCGATTCCTACTAAGCTATAAGAACCCAAAAATTTTAAAGGTTGGGTATTGATGATCTAGGTACCAGAAGGTTTAGGGTTTAGAGTTCAGAGTTTGGGGGTTTAGGGATAATATAGTAAAGCATTGTGTAGCACAGTATGGCATGGTACAGTAAACTAGAGTATAGCATAGTACAGTACAGGAAAGTGTAGTACAATACAGAAACGTACAGTATGGTGAAGTATAGTATAGTATACTATCGTATAGCATGATATAGTATAGTATAGTACAGGGTAGATGCACGCTCGTCTGACAAAGGCAACTTTCATAGGTGTTGGGGTCTATACTTTTTATGCCCGTAGGAAGCCCATGCATAATACCCCAAGCACTATCTCCAAGCATAAGCCTCAAGACACCCGCGACTCACAAACGCTCGGTGACGGAGATGCGCCGATTTGTCGGTGTTACCTCTGATGCACAGGACTAGAAACAATCCGACCACCACGGCACCACGGTTTATAAAGCGTAACCCAAATCAATGTCACCGCCCATCCTAAGCACTGGTGAACAGGCTGTAAAATCTGAAGGGCTTATGACATCCAAGTGAAGCTCAAAAGAGGCTGCATCGGAACAGTTTTGGGAAGCTCATGGAAACTAGGGCTCCCTGTCTCAAAGTCTTTTAGGCTCCCTTTCTGAGGCTCCCACGTTGCTGATCACTCCACGCGGCTTATGTATCTAGGTTCCCCAGAAACCACTGAATGACAGCCTAAGCTCTATCGGACTATGCAGCTTTAATGAGAAGATTATCACATAAAGTGGGTATTTAGGGGCCTTCGGCATGACAGATGCAGGGAAAAAACATTTGTAGGAGAAAGACCCTGCATCCCTTACTTCTGGGAACCCAAACCTCACCGCCCAGTTTCCCAAACCCAAGACATACCATAATACCCCCGGTTTAAGGAACCCTATAGATTATAAAACCCCAAACCCAACCACCAGAATCACCCTCAAGCGAAACCCTAGTTTCAAACGCTCACGCCCTGAATTGCTATCCTAGAGCACCCAACACCCTGAACCCGTAAAAACCCCCAACCTCTACACTCTACTTGGAGGTTCAGGGGTAGTTATAAGTGGGGTTGCAAGTTCCCTAATATGGGTCATAAGTGTAGTGACCCTAATTATAACCCTACTTACAACTACCCATGAACCTCCAAGTGGGGTTATCCCAAAAGCCCGTCCGAGAAACTCAGAAGGGCTGGGACTTTGACATGCGCAATGTTTACTACGTATATTGGCGGGAGCCCTAATTGCCAAAGAGAAAAGCACATCAACTGGGTCCCAAGATAGGGGTGTTGAGGAACCTTTCTAGGATTCTATAAGGGTTTGTGCCAAGAACTGTAATACATGTAGAGGCCTTGATGATTACTTGGAGGTTCAGGGGTAGTTATAAGTGGGGTTTTAAGTCCCCGAATATGGGTTATAAGCATCGTTACTCTACTTATAACCCTAGTTATAACTACCCATGAACCTCCAAGTAGGCTTTTTGGGATTATAGCGAGGCCTGCATTCCGAAGAAACCCCAAAGCCTCAACTCTGAACCTAGCGCTTCAGAATTCGAGCCTCAACTCTGCGAGCTAAACACCCCTGGCATGTGTTTGGGGGTTATTGGCTTGGGGTTTAGGGCTTAGGGCTAAGGGGCGGCTTAGGGTTTAGGGCTTGGGGCTTGGGGTTTACGGTTAGTACAAGGTTTTGCAAGACTTACACAGCACAGGCGCTCAGAAAAAAAACACTTCAAGGCATGTTAAACTCCAGGTCCAACGGCCCCTTAGAGTTTGGACCAAGATGCCACCAAGGGCTTGGTGATTTCTGTCGGAATGGTATCCTTGGGGTGCCGCTGAGTCGAGAAGAGCACTCTTGTGTCTATTCTGCATGGCAGCCACACTCGGTTTCTGACAGGTTGGCTTCGTCATGGGCTGATACAGTCGGTAGCGCCGACGGTGACGATGATGACACTGGTGGAGACGACGATAACGAACATTGACGACCAGGTATCTTGATTTGTATGCTTGTGAGAGCAAGGGAATGATGCAGGACTGCATGGTACGAGACGACGACGAGGTCGACGACCACCACCACCACCACCACCA
This sequence comes from Symbiodinium sp. clade A Y106, assembly GCA_003297005.1. NCBI lineage: Eukaryota > Dinophyceae > Suessiales > Symbiodiniaceae > Symbiodinium > Symbiodinium sp. clade A. The sequence goes on along the minus strand of BGNK01001315.1, from coordinate 45,078 downwards.
CCACCATGACCACCACCACCACCAACACCACCACTCGAGCTCAGCGCAGTCTTGATATGTGTATAAAACAACAAACAAGCACAGAGAGAGAGCGAGAAAGAACTAAATTTAAATAAACAAGCAAATGAACACATCGGAAAACAATGAAACAATTTCAGAAGAAAATAAACGACATGTGTGTCATATGTGTGTATGTATGTGTATATATATATACACACATGCATGTGTATCTATACAAGTATATGCAAGAGTTTGAACATTTCATACTGAGATGTATTTATTGCACGCAGATCCGGGGACCACCCCGGAATGATAGTACAGTTTGTCGAGACCCACGGTGACTACGCGAAATCCGGAGTCCCAGAGTCGGCGTGGGAAGCAGCCAAAGCCTCTGCATGGATGGCCTCCGATAGAGCCCAGTAGGGTGTTTCTGAATATGGGTGGTTGTCAAAATTATGGTCCCGTTCTGGGTCACTATCATAATGCGGCACCTATTATTTAGGGTAGCCAAAAAGGGGCTCTAATTTTGACAACCACTCATATGAACTAATGTTGCTAACATAGGATCTGTTATCGGGAGTGCTTTTGGATTGAAGGGGCTTCGGGGGGTTCTTGGCTGGCCTGCATTGAATTTCTGTAAACGATATGGAAGAAGCCGATTAAGTAATGTCGCCTGCAACAATAGAATTCGGCTTTATTGTGTTTAAACTTAAACTAGTACATGCACAGCACATATATTCAGAGCTCTACCACTCTAGGTGTCTACTGAAGCAGACTTACAGGGGCTTAGCGGGTTAAGGGCTGGCTGATCAAGGCTTGGCGTTTCGGTTTAGGGCCACGCTCCAGAGGTTAGGGCTTAAGCTACCCAGAGAGCCCAATGCCCCTTAATTAAGGAATCTTTCTTAAAGATAGGGGTGCTTCCCAAAGAAGGCCTTCTGGCACTTGTGGGGAGCATTGGGAAACATACGCAATCATTCCAAATCATTTAAAAACATTCAAGCACATACTTACCTCCATGTGTGATGAATGGGTTTTTTTGAATGATGGGCGGGCTGGTTTTTGTATTTTTTTGTATTTTTTTTTATTTTTTGTATTGTTTTGATTCTTTTTGTTTTTTTCTGATCTTTTGTGTATTACCCTGAGTGTTTCTGAATTTTTCTGAATGATTATGTATTTTTCTTATTTCCTGTATTTTTTTTGTTGCTGGCTATCTTGTGTGTGGTCGTTTTGCTCGTGTTAAGACTTAGGTATTGAGGGATCCTGCACTACCCATACCCTAAACCCTAAATAGCCGAAAAGAAGGCGTTGAATTAAAGCGAACTTTATCGTATGATTTCGAAGGTTTGTATATGTTTCTGAATGTTTTTGTACTTTATCGTATGGGTATCCAACTACCAGAAGTACCCTTCTGAGAAAGCCCCTTGACCCTATAAATGAAGGAATATACCTCAAATTATAAGGGGCTTCATATTATGATTTAAGCTATATTCCTTAATTCAGGGATATTGGGTCCTCTGGGTAATGGGCGATGGAGGTTGTACCTTGAGTTTCAAGGGGAGACCCCGAAAATCCTAAGCCTCGGCTGGTCCTGGTTTTCTGGAATGAAAGTCAGCTACGTAGGTTAAATATCACCAAATAAGGGAGGCATGCTATTCGCGCCTTAGATTCCTATTGTTCTAAGTAAAGCTCAGTTCCTTGAAGTCGTATCAAAACCCTTCAAAGCCGTACAAAGCCAGAACCCAGTTCGAGAGAACACGTCCGAACTCCTCGCCGCCTGGAACGGGTGCTATGGACAAAAAACGGATTCCTGGTCAGTCTTCTTAGGAGTTTAGGGTCAACTTGGATATCGTTTTTGAGGGTTACAAGGGTTTAACCGGGTTTAACAAGCAGATGGCGGCACTGAAACTAAAACCAACATGGCCACAGAATAGTCGGCGGAACAGGGTCTGCCCTAAACCCTGAAGCAAAAGGAAACAGAACACATCGCCCATGCCAGAACTGCGTCAGGCATTGGACTTTTCGCCTCCTGTGAGGCCTTTACAAGGTGCGGCTTGGGGCGTCAGCATTACGGCGTTTTCGGATTTGGGGTCTAGAGTGTGGAAATATTCTTAAAGTTGGGACACAACATGTAGATGCAAGCGACTGTCTTGTCACGGCGTATAAGAACACTGCAAAGCTGATCCAAGTTATATACGAGCCCTTAGGATCCTAGGTACTGTTATGTGGGATACTTTCCCAAACCATACCAGGGATTCCTAATCTAGAAACCCTACATTCTACTGTTTATATATATATATGTATATATATATATATATTAGAGGTACTTTGGACCCTTTGGGATTCGATCTTACGAACCCGACACAGCCACTCCAACGAAAGTGTTCGGAACAAACAGCGTAGAAACACTCTCAGATTCTCTTGAACACCTTCTATACTACTTACTGGCATTATTCTTAAGGATTCATTGTATTACCAACAGTCGACTATAATGATATACCCGAAAACTCTTTTCTGTGGCTCGTTGACAACTCTGGCGCCTCAAGTGCCTGCGCGGTGGCGGAGCTGCGCAGCTCAGCCGCACGTCTCGGTCGACCCCCGAAAACGGATCTCTACCTATAGTCTCCATTGTAGTTCCTTTTTTTGGTTAACCAGTTTTATGGTTAGGATCCTATAATAGAGATTTCGCTTAACCAAAAAAGGAACTACAATGGAGACTATAGGTAGAGAGAACCCGGTGGGCACGGGACTCTAAGATGATGATGACTTCAGCAAGGGTAGGATGAGTGTTTTCTCTTTCACTGTCACTGTTGCTCTGATTCCTAGCTAAAGATAAAGCTATACTAGAACCCCGAGATTTAGTGTCAATATGTCATTGCTGTTGGGCACTTCCGGGATTACCGATTTCACCACGCAGGACTACATTTTTTACCTCAAGGCCCCAGCAAGGCCCAGTAGACAAAGCATCCTTGCAACAACTAAGTGGAATCCTATGCATCCAAAAGCCCGGTATATAACCCCAAAGCCCAGATCCTGAAACCTAAATAATTAAGTAAGCTCCTAACCCCCCAGCAGTTTCAAGGAGATGCGGCCGGGTCACCGGCGGAGCGCCTCCAGACAAATCTTTCGGGAGAAGTCGTCGTGCGCGATGGCGTCGATGCAGAAGATCTGCTCGGGTGGCGATTTATTGGGTAGGCTTCTTGATCCTACACCCTGAAATCAAACCCCGAAGACCTATTATAACCCGTTTCTCTAAATCCTATAAGCCCTAAACCCTACACCCTGAAACCCCGAAGACCTATAATTTATATCTCGTTTCCCTAAACCCTAAGCCCTAAACCCTACACCCTGAAACCCCGAAGACCTATCTCCTAAACCTCCTGAGGCCCAGAAGATGAAGCTCTGGAGACCTCAACCACAAACTGAAAGCCCCGAAGCACTAAGCCGGGCGCCAAAGGAAGCCTTCAAGGAACCCGTTTAGGGTCTAGGGTTTAGGGCTTTAGTTTAAAGTTGGGTTGCTCGGTCTCTTTCTTCGGTTTAGGGTTTAAGGTTTACAGACCCTTCTGTAAAGCCCCTACAACTAGGTGGGGCTTTTAAAGCCTTTTAAAAAATACTAGTAAATAAGATCCTCGTAAGCCCAATAAGGGAAAATATAACATGTCCCAAAGCCCTGCCTAGAACAACCCCGAACTCCTCAACCCTCCCTTGACTAACGCCGCCTCTGCAGACAGGAGCTCCACCAAACCTCGGGGGTCTTGGCGCTCGGTCTCCGCGGGGACAAGCCTCGGCTCCGATGTTGTAATTCTATGGTGATGCGGTTTAGGGTTTAGGGGTTTAGGGGTTTAGGGTTTAAGGATTTCGGATTTGGGGGTTTAGGGGTTTAGGATTCAGGGTTTAGGAGTTTAGGGTGGCGTTGTAACTCTATGTGAGTTTCCGAAAATAAGGTACCCGAATATAGTACCCTAACTAGTAGGATCCTGATTATAAGGACCCCAAAATGAGGTACCCCTAATTTTCGGAAACTCCCATATGGCGATTAGTACTAGAAATCGTTTACCTCCTTTGAATCATATACTCCAAAGCCCTTTTAGGAAACGCTCAACTCCCAAAACACCCAAATCCCAAACACTAAGCCTGCAAAACCTCAAAGCACCCGAAAGCCCACAACCCCTTTGTACCCTTCCCTACACCTCCAGTTACTTAAATACCTTGGGTTGCTAACCATATATTATATACCTCAGTAACCCATTATTTACTTACTCCCCCCATAAGCCACAGAAACAAAAGGGTAAACTTTCCCATTCCTACTAAACTATAAGAATCCAAAAAGCTTAAAGGTTGGGTATTGGTGATCTAAGTACCAGCAGGTTTAGGGTTCAGAGTTCAGGGTTTTAGGGATAATATAGTGAAGCATTGTATAGCACAGTATGTCATGGTACAGTAAACTAAAGTATAGCATAGTATAGTACAGTAAGGCATATAACTGGAGCCCTTTGGGCTTCATGCCCCAAAGGTGCGCGAGATCGCGCGAGCCACCCAGCAAAGAAGGGCGTTGCAGGCGCCTGAGTGCTTTTGCCGACAACTCTACCGGGATTGTAGGTTTTCCCTAAACCCTAAACCCGATCCCTACCGGGATGGTAGGTTTTAGGATTTAGGGAGCGCTTTGAGGTCCGTTTTGGAGTCTGAAGCTGGCGAGTTCTGTGTTCGTAAAAACGCTTTCTGAAACGGCTCCAACCAGGACCCCCCCAGGCTCCTTAATAGAGTCCTTATGGCCCTTAATAGCGGGTATTTGGTGCCTTAAACTACCATAACCCACTTTTTTGTGGGTTCTTATTATAAACCCTAATATGGAATTTATAGGGACCCTAAAAAAAAGTAGGTTTTGGTAGGTTAAGGTGTATATTAGAGGGTACAAGCTTTACTTGAGATAATGGGCACTTCAGTGCTCGACGCTTCTCAAACCCTAAACCCTAAAGTCCTATAGCCCCTACCCCAGCCTAAGTCCTAAGCGCTGCAGCTGTCCTAGATGCTGCGCAACTTCCGCTCGTAGCAGAGCTCTACCATTGCACGACTACTGAACTCAAGGAACTCCTAAACCTAAACGAAGACCCATATATAACCCCCTTATAAACTCCACACCTCGCACCTCGAAAACCCAAAAAGACCCTCTATGGAACCATTCAAAAGACTCCACTTAGAGGTTCGTGGGTAGTTATAAAAGCAGGGAATTACGGCAGCTATACTTATAACCCATATAAGCGGACTTATAACCCCACTTATAACTACCCTAACCCCTAAACCCCTAAACCCTAAACCCTATAGAACCCTTAAAGGAACCCTAAACCCCTATAACCCCACTTATAACTACCCCTGAACCTCCAAGCACACGTCGCACCTCTGAAATCTCAAAATGCCGCTCCCTGCTGCCCCTCCGTGCGGTCGAAGGCACGGCTTTGCCGGAAACTCCTTGGGCTCTCTTCAGGATTTACCTAAACCCCCAAAAGTATGGTCCAACATCTACAAAAGGCTATTTTTCTACATACTTTTGGGGTCCAGGTAAAGGTTTTAGAGTTTTAGGGCTTTAGGATTTAGGGTTTAGGGCTTGGGGTTCTGGGGCTTTAGGGTTCAGGGGTTTGAGGGTTTTAGGGTTTAGGGTTTTAGGGTTTAGGGTTTTAGGGTTTAGGGTTTTGGGGTTTGAGGGTTTTAGGTTTGGGGTTTATAGGGCTAAAAGGATAAAGGGTTTACGTGTTCCTGATACTGCCTAATATAACCCTACTAGTACAGAATCACTAAATACAGCCCCTTAAGACAGAAACCCCAAGTACAGAGACCACCGACCTATATAAGGTCTAGGGCTAAAAGGATAAGGGTTTGGGTTTGGTTTTGGGTTTAGGGTTTAGGGTTTAGGGTGTTCCTCTACTGGGGTCATGTAGCATGCATCACCAACTGTTTCGGTTCAGCTGAAGGCTTTCAAGGTGTAGGGTCCTAACCCTATACATCCCTTATAGATCCCTTACAGGAACCCTTAAGGATCCCTTATAGGAGCCCTTCAGGAACCCCTGCAAAACCTTTGGATAAAAACACCTATACCCTAAACCACAGGCCTAAAGACCCTAAACCCTAAACCAAAACCTTGAATCCTAAACCAAAACCCTACACCCTAAACCCACACCCTAAACCCTAAACCCTGAAAGATCAACCAACCTTAACCCGAAACTGACAGACCAACCAACCTAAACCCCTAAACCCTAAACCCTGAAAGACCAACCAACCTAAACCCCTAAACCCCAAAACCCGAAACCCTAAACACAACAGCCCTAAAGCCCTCAACCCCTAAACGACCAACCAACCAACCAACCTAAACCCTAAACCCTCATGTCGAACTCGTCTCTGAGCTCCACACTCGCGTGAGTTCGTCCAGGAGCTCCTGCCCGGCTCTCGAGGGCTACCGGGATGTATCTAATGCAGGGGCCTTACTAATTTGACCAGGGTTCCTTTACGGGATCCTTTAAAGGGTTCCTTTGAAGGGGTTCTATAGTAGGGGTCTATGATATAGGGGCCTTAACAACTAGAATAGGGTTCCTTGAAGGGTTCTTTAAAGGGGTCTATGGGGGTATAGTAGGGGTCTATGATATAGGGGCCTTCATAATTAGAATAGGGTTCGTTTAAGGGTTCTAGGGTTCTTTAAAGGGTTCTATAAGGGATCTATAATAGAGTTCCGTAATGTAGAGGCCTTAATAATTAGAATAGGGTTTGGGGGTACATTATACTGGTAATACTGGTACTTATACTTATAATAAGGAACCCCCGCGACCCTGTTCTAATTATTGAGGCTCCTATATTGTAGGCTTCCTGAACACATAAGAACCTTCCGTTTTAGGAAGCCTCGTCCACTGATTTTCTACACACTGCTTTGTGAGAAGGTAGGTTCTTTGGGGTCTAGGCTTGCTACTAAGTGAAAGAAGGTCCTATAAGCCTCGTCCACTGGGTTTCTACACACCGCTTTGTGTGAAGTTAATTTCGGAACAATCATCCTGGGCAGTAGAGCTTTCAACATGATATGCAGAGTACACAGAGTAACCTCTGTCGACAATTCAGTGGCATTAAAAAGACGACCTGGAGGCTGCTTCGAGAAACCTGATCAAGAAACCTTGGGTTGGTATTAGGGTTCTCTACTCACTTGCTGAGTTCATAAGCCCCCAAAAAGTTTATACTTTTAGTTTTATAGTGGGTAACGTTATCCCCAAAAACTTAAAGTGTATCCACTCAGCTACTAAGTCTACATGGATCCTGATGGTTAGGGGTTATAGGACCAGGGTTCTTGATCAGGTTCCTACATTGGGAGTTTCCGAAAATTTGCGGATCCTTATAATCAGGATCCTACTATTTAGGGTACTATATCAGGGTCCCCTATTTTCGGAAACTCCCATTATGCAAAGCCGCTACAGTGTAAAGCCATCCACGTCAGAGGGCTCATGGATTAATTCGGGCCTCGATCTCAGCCTGGTGTAACATAGGTTGTAGTAGGAAACCTGTAAGGAGGACCGCTATACCTTGGTCTTCTGGAACCTACATTCGCGAAATTGTAGGGTTTAGGGGTTTAGGGTTTAGGGGTTTAGGGTTTACCCCAAAACCCTGAGATCCCGAGATATCCGGAGACCTGAGGCTCCGAAAACACCAAGTGCAGTAAAACTCTGCACCCCCCAGCCCCGAAACCCTAAATGCCCAATACAATTCAAGGAGGCCTGCATTAGGGTCCCTCTAGGTCCCAAAAATAGCACGGCACCCTTGCAAAAAATCCTTAAAAAGGCCCTTAAAACCCGATGGAACCCTTATAGTACCCTTATAGAATCCTGGTTTAGGGTTTAGGGGTTCAAACCCTGATAGATCACTTTAAAGAACCCTTATAGGACCCTTACAGAATTCCTTTAGAAACCCTGATAGATCACTTTAAAGAACCCTAAACGGGCAATTTAGAGAACCAACCCAAAGTCCTCCTCGCTCAGTCGGGCGCGTGGCGATCTTTGAGACAGGGCCTAAAAGTGTTTTGGTGTTCAGGATTTAGGGGTTTAGGGTTAAAGTTTAGGGCTTAGGGTTTAGGGTTTAAGGTTAAGGTGTTTAGGATTTAGGAGTTTAGGGTCATTTAGGGTTTACCCTTTAGGTGCTTAGGCTTTAGGGGTGCAGGGTTAGGGTTTAGGGTAGTTTTGGCTGGACCCTGTCCTGATGCGTTCAACGGCGGGATCATTGCTTGGGCTTACGAGACTAGGTTATTCTAGGGTTTAGGGTTTAGGGGTTTAGGGTTTAGGGTTTAGGGGTTTAGGGTTTGTTTAGGGTTTAGGAGGTGCTTTGGACATGTAGCAGCGTGCACACCTACTGCCAATAGAAGTAATGGCAGCACCAAGAACAGCATGCCATGTCAACAGTCATTCTGACAAACAACATGTAGCTACAATAAGCGTATTTGAACGACTTGTCTTCAAAGTAGCAACCGTTATGCGGAAATGCGGACTTCTTTCAACATGACTCATCAAAACCAAGCCAACTTCAATGGAAGCCCAAGACATTCAGAGTCCGGCATCATCCCCCACCACGAAAAGGAAGTATACACTGCAGCTTTGCACACAGCACACCGTCCAGGTTTCAGGGTTCAAGGACTAACGTGCCAAGCTCTTGTTCATGCCCAAAAACGACGTAAGCACAACACATGTTGTTAATGCCTGTGGAACCAGACAGACTTTAAGTCTAGACGATCTGACCGTAGAACTCTTTCAGCCAGGAAAGCCAACCGAAGCCACACTATATGTTGAAACCATGACTGTACCCCTGATCCAGCCGTCAGCGAGACGAGGCCCAAGCCTTGCATCATCGAAAAGCATTCAAAACCACAAGACATCCGATGCCCTGGCTGTGAAGAACTACCACCGATAGTTGTTGGCCCATAACCAGATATATTCGTCTTCAGAAAACCAACATATTTTATAACTACACAAGCGGCGGAACAAGGCTCTCGGTGCTTTTTTGTTGATTTGTTTATGTACTTGCATTGTCCTTGCTTTCTTTGTGTAGTGCAAACAACCGTACATCCTCTTGATTTTAATGACCCATCCGCCAACACGGGCATGCACAAAGATCCTAAACCCTAAGGTTCTTCAACAACCGGGCCCCACAAAGTTCAAGCTTTCTAAGATTCAGCGAATATATAAGGCCAAAAAGTTTAAAGTTCCCCCGTTCACTATCTAACCCTAAACCCTGAACCGGCCTTGACACATGCCTCTTCCCCTTCGAGGAATCGAAGGCTCTTTGATTTAGCATCCTCCGTCCTGGGAGTTTCCGCAAATCAGGGGGGTACCTTATTTTGGGACCCTTAAAACAAGGATCCCCCCCCCCAATGGTATCCCCCCCAAATACAAGGGCCTGAAGCCTCGAGGCCTAAAGGACTCCCACTAGAGGCGTGGCGGTGGGGGAGGGGATGCCGCAGAAGCAGAGGGATATCCTGTTCCACAGGGCAAAACCGCAGGAGGGATATCCTGTTCCACAGGGGGGGGGAGAATACACTATGAAGACAATTAATTATTGAAGTACAAGAGTACATAACAGGATACCAGGGGGGGGGGAAGGGGGGGGGCCGGTCGGGGCGCAACCATATATACATTTAAGGCTGGGACGAATCAGAGTTGGCGTGAAACACCCAATCCACACCAAAGAAAAGGAGCCAGAGCCTCGATAATGTATAGGCCCTATTCTCGTCCGTAGACGTCTCTCCCGTAGGAGGATCCTCGCTCATTGGCCGGGTGGAGGAGGGGCCGCGGTGGCGAGCCGCAAAAGCTCCGCAAAAACACACGTTGAGACAGGCACGTGGTGACCTATGCAGCTACGCCGCGCTACGAACCACTAAGGGTATTCTCAACGGACTGTCGAAACGTTCTGATGTTTCCATCCGGAAAAGCTGGGACGAATCAGAGTTGGCGTGAAGCACCTAATCCACACCAAAAAAAAGGAGCCAGAGCCCCGATAATGTCTGGCCCCATTCTCGTCCGCAGACGTCTCTCCCGTAAGAGGATCCTCGGGCTCATCGGCCTCAGGAGGGCAGCAAAGGAACCCCCATATAGGCGACTCCCAATCGCCAGGTCAGTCCCCTGGCAAAGCCACTCGCCAAAACGAAGCCAGGTAGGCTTGACGGGCGGTCACGCGGGCGGAGAGAAGCAACTGGATTAAGGTGGCCCGAGCGAAATGCGTGCCGTGGTTTGGTCCTTTTAATGGCCCTTCACGACTGTGCGGCCGAGGCCGTGTTGTTGATGAAGGCAGTAAGGCAGGTAATCTGCAGAATCAAGGCCAATTGCAGAGACCAGAGAAGCAAACTCCGATCTAAAGGTGGCTGCCGAGATAGGGTAGATGTAATCACTCGGGCGTACCCGGTCACGCAAATACTGGAGCACCTTTACCAAAGAAGGCTCGCGCAGGGACAGCGACTGTTGAAGAGCACGAGAGGTTTTTGCCCCCCCAAAATGGCAACCACCACAATCCCATCCTCTGGGAACAAACGAACATGCAGCTTGCGCAGGCCCAGGAGCTCCATGGTTCGAAGAAAGAAAGCCAAGCCCAAGAATATGAGCAATGCCAGATCAAACCGTTTGAGCCGGGCTGCTTCTGCAGCCATCGCTTTGACCCCCTGCCAAGAGATTAGCAAGGTCCTCTTTGGCATATGCACTTGGTGCCAATTTCTCAAATAAAGTTGCGACGTGAGCAGACGAGGCTTCACCTTGGAAGGAACGTTTTCAGACCACTGACCGTCCAGCCAGCCAAGGTGACATGATCACCCTCTTGGTACAAGTGATTAAAATACTCAGCAAGCTCATCATCAAGCTCAACCATTGTACGTGGCAACCTGCCCCGTAGGACGCGCAAATAAAGAAAGAATGCTTTGACCGCACCTTCGTGATCTCCTTGTCTTGGCTGTGATACCCCAAAAGCGCAAATGATCAGGACGGTTCAAACCTCCTTGACGCGGCATTGGAAAAATTCCACTTGCTGATCGTCCACACAAGGAGACGGGCATCAAGCCTGAAGCCAAGGAGATTGCGGTCACACGGCGGCTGATTCAGTTGAGCCGCTTTGAAGAACTCCGACCTTTACCGAGCACGTAGAAGGTCACCAGCCAGGGGGTCGACGATGCAGAAGAAGCGTTTCCCATGCTGGGTCTGGTCCCTCGAGCTCCAGCACATTGATGCGCTGAGGCTGCTTCCATTTGTATGAAAGCGCATCCCGCCACAACCATCGAAAGGCAGGATAGGGTCCAGGACGGCTCCCCACCACATCCTGACCTTTGTCAGTGAGCCGCACATCGCACCCAGTGTGGTACGTGTGCCTTAGCAACCAGGCCAGGTGCTGCGCCTCATTCCCCGTGTCCATCGTCTCGAGGAACTTGACGCACTGGATCACGGCCCAGTCGACCGCCACGTTGGTCTGGAGGCCGCGTATTGAGGGCTTCCAGGGTCAGGGCCTTTTGTTACCAAAGGGCTCAGTGTAGGCCTGACTGAGCTCATCATGCACCCCTTCCATGAAAACCAAGCAGAAAGCCATGGACACTCATCGTTGTTCTCCGGGTCAATGTGGCTCGGCCACCACGGCTTCAGCTTTGTGAAGGACCGCGTGCAACGAAGGTGAGTTGTGCGCCACAGTCAGCCACTCTTCCCTTTCTCCGCCGTGGCAGCACAGAGCGAAGGTCGACCAGAATTAGTCTCCTCCACAGCAGGCTTTTCATCTGGGTTCGCAACGTTTCGAAAGGTGTCGCTAAGAGTCGCAGGCAGCTGCCACCGCTGAAGCGCTATAACACGGGGCCTTCTGAGGCGGCTTGGCCCAACCACGCAGGTCGAGCGTCCTGGCAGAGCACACCGAAGGAACTGTCTTCCCCACTGCCGCGGCGTTCGAGGGCGAGCTCGTCGACCGGCGGCTGAGGCGGGCGTAGGCGCCTGTGCCCGGAAAAACTCGCCGACCTCTTGAGGATGACCAAGAACCTGAGCTCCATTCCCCAGCCTCGGCCGGTGGTGGTAGTAGTTCAGGTGCTGCTGCTGGGGCCTCGGCTCCGTCCTCGTCGTTGGCTTGCCAGTTAGGCGAGCGGAGCGACGCAAAGTTCGCCCGAGCCGTGGTCCCTTCAACGTGGGCGACTACATCTTTTACTACGACTACGATGCCTCGTCCAAGGAACCTGGGCCTAGTTGCTGGCGAGCTCTGGCTTTTGGTGGCTGCGAGCCCAGAGCAAGTGGCGCACGCGAGCGAGGACGAGGTCCAGAGTCGGATGGCCGTGGGCAACGAGACCGAGCTACGTGAAGCCCGCTGCAGGCGGCACCGGCTTTGTGACAAAAACCTCGCGGGCAAAGAACCTCAGCTGGCTTTTGCGGTAGAACTTGGTGTTGGGCGTCGCTGCCATGGCCTGCCCTCGACATTGTTGTAGGGGAAGACTACTCGCCTCCTGTACTCCTTCATGAGCTTGGGCTTCTGGCCGGTAAAGTGAGGGATGCCATCCATATCCACCACTATCTCATCATCTTTCCAGAACACATTTGCATCCGCCATTGCGGCACGCGCCAGCTCCGCTACCAGTGCGGAATCGCACTGGCAACGCTGGGCTCACTTTTGGTCGCTAGCATGCAAACGTGTTGTCTGTGAAACTCTTGCTCTGCACAGTGGCACATGCGCTTCTGCGGAAATGCCTTAAGCAGACCGGAACATGCATGTGGCGGGCATGCTCTGCGCACCTCGGCTTTCGGGCCAGCTGAAGGAAAGGCCGGCACGAGTGAAAGGTCTGAGGCTGTCAGTGCACTCAGGGGAAATCTCACAGGGCGGTGTTTAAAAGCAATACACGCGAAGGAGATGATGGGCAAACCCAGCACCCGTTGCCTGCCAAACATGACCTCGCGAAAAAGATGGGTGCAAAGGGAGTTGTCGGCCTTTTGATCTAATCCGACACTGGGCATTCATAAACCGTGAACCTTCAACAACCATCACAGAGGGATCTGAAGTTCTCGGATGTATACAATGCAGACGCACGCATGCCTTGCTGATGCAGTGTCGAAGATCTTAAACCCGGAGTGGAAAATAGCAAACCCGAAACCCTACATCAAAACCATCTCAGCCCAAAACGAATGGGAGTGGTGAATGCAAAGCCCTAAGAGCAGAACAGTTAATTGAACTCATCCATGTTCCTGATCCCGCTGCGTCTCAGCAAAACTTAAGGGCTCTGCCTCACGAACGGCCGCTCGTCTTGCAAGCAGCAGCTCAAGATGAAGCATGCCTCATTAGCACTGCAAACCTCACAGCATGCTCTGCTGTAAGGCGTTCGAAACATCACAGCTGTTGCCGAGCATCCGGGAGATGGGAATTTGCGGAGGTTAAGCAATCGCTCAGAGCTGTGAAGGCACATTTCCGGATGTCGTAGTCGTCGTCTTGCAGCGCAAAGGTCAACGCAGCCAAGGCTTCCTGGTGTCGACATGGATGGCTGCAGTCGTGCTGTAATGCCCTGCCTGCATACAGTACAGAAGGGAAAAGACTCTAAACATGGGTCCCGCATCGCCACGTCAGTGCCCCCCCCCGCCCCCTATGGTCCATCAGGGCCAAGCCAGGCCTCACATCGCAAAGGGTCAGCTCTTATGATGGCCTGGTCGCGGGTATCCAATGTTTATTGCTTTTACTTTGAAAAGCTTGCCTGGCTTGATGTTCTTTCGTCGTAGCTTGTATCGACCGCTGTCATACTGTGCTAAGTTTCGGTTGGGTTCGGTAAAAGTAAGCCTGAGCACTTTTTGAATGATTTTCTTGGAGAGGGACCGGAGGAGAGTGCTCATGGAGATCATGATCACAATCTTCGTCATCATCGCCATAATCATCATCACTATCAGTGGCTTTGGAGTTCAGGGCGGGTCGGAGTTCAGTGAAACTGCATCATATCCTGAGGCCCAAACCTCAAGCAACCGCATGCCCAACCAGCAATAGTCATGGAAGGGAAGGGGAAAACCCACATCACAGGGGGGCCACAGCAGCTGGGCGGGATGGGGATTATACCACGGGGTGAGGCGGGCAGGGGCTGCACCATACATGGCCAAGCCCGGCCCATGTGAGTCTGGCTTGCAGAGGGAAGAAAGACATGTTCAAAGAAAACGTCCCAAGCTGTTGTTTGGTCCGTTGCCTTTGCGGCTACACACCCGCACAGCACTGGGACAGTTGCAGTGACTCCCAGCAACAGCACAGAAAGAGCGGCAATAGAAGCCGCCGCAGCCCATCTCAGCAGTCTCCGAAAGAGATCGTCAAGGCAGTCAGGCCAGTCACGGCATTACCGCATATGCAAGCAGAAGTTTCACACGACCGAGTGACGGTTGGCTCCTACTTGCAGCCTGCTGATGTAGACCATTCCGCTTAACCCAGGTCCTTGTCCGCAGCAACAGCATGTGGAGAAAGTTCTGAGATCGCAGACTGCTTCAAGAGGGCACTGGTTCGTTGCTGACCAAATCTGACTTTCAACCTCGCAGTTAAAGCAGTCGTGTGCACACTGCTGAGTCACGGGTGGCTTTTCCCACCAAGTTCTTGCAGATGCATGTCTGTTAGCTTGAACGTTAGGGGGTTACAGTGGCAGGCAAGCGGTAGAAGACTTCGAACGGTAAGCCGAAGTCTTGTATCACACAGGTGAAGCTGTGGCCGGGACACGAAAATGTGCTGTGTGCTCCACCCGCTCATGTGGCCCCGAACATCCACGGCAAGCAAATATCACTTTGGGAATGCATGCAAGCAAAATCAAGCAAGTCTTGGACTAGCTGATTCTGGGTCTTCGTCACTGATATTGCTATTGACCATTGATGCATCCGTGCAACTTGTCATCTTCCGCACATGGCCCGCGGCCTCGGTTTTCAACTGCTTGATGCAGAAATCAGCAAGACCAGACACTTCAATCCTCGCCGAGATTCGCAAAATCTTTAGAGCTGCATCTCGCTGCATGAGCTTCGAATGCTGCGGCGCACGGCGGAGCAGAGTTGAATTCCACAGCGACCCCCCAAGATCGCTGTGGACATGTGTCTGAATAGCTCGCAAGTCTGAATGCACTTCTCTTTTGAGCGGAATGTCGAGGAGGCAAAGCCGGCATTCCATGCATGGCTCATTTGGACATGCAAACATCAGACATTCCTCTCCAATCAAGCAGATAGACCCTCCCAAACCTTGATGTGCGGCCACTTGCAGAGGATGTCAGCAGTGAAACCGAGCGCAGCAGCGCGGCACAGCCTTGAAGCACTTCTTGCATTAGGCCTTCGCTGGCACTCGTATGCTCAGCTCATGCCGCTTCTTGCTGAACCTGGCGGCTGAACTTAAGTCGAAACGATCGTTGTGGCCGAACAGAGGGAGCCCGCGCTTGTTTCTAGATGATGCACAAGAAAGGAGCGTCACTCGTCTCGGTGCAGTCTTAACCAATCTAGGCCCAGGCCGTAGTGTTCATTGTCTCATTTTTTCTCGCAGATCCTGCCCGGCAAGCTGCGGCGCACTTGTCGCATGGACGTTGCGATCAGGTACGTTGACGTTGCCCAGGAAAGACAAACTGAACACCATCCTCCAGTTATGGTTGTGATGTCAGATACCATATCAAGGAGCTCCCACGGCGGCGTGCGAGATGATGCTCTGTATGGTACGTGCAACGGCATCGACTTCGGACTCATTGTTGTAATAAGATGGACTTATCCTCACAGTGGAAGGCTGACTCCAATCCGCATCGTTGAAAGTGTGAGAAGATGGTGACACTGATACGGCGATTCGCTGCTCAGCAAGAGCATCCTTTATAAACTCAGAAGTAACTCTGAGGTCCGGGAATGCCTGGAAGGTTACAATGCCACATCGCTTTATGTCCGGGCTTTCAGCATCCTCGCTGAAGCTCTCCGGAGCATCACAGCAGCGAATGCCCTGCATGCATGCTAGCCTCTGGCGTAGAGATCGTGCCAAGTGACTTGCCCTTTGCCCAATCTGCTGCGGGCCCAGGCGGCTGCACAGCATAAGTGCCTCTTTCAAGCCCACATGCAGTGCAGGTGCAGACTCCCACATCTCATATCGCTGGGCGCTAGATGTCAGCTCGTATGCGTGTCGCTGTGTCCAGCGCACCGAGACGTGATCGATCATGGCAGGCTCACCCACCAGTTCGCGATCAGACTTCCGAATGGTCCCCCCTGGAAGGGACTGGGGCAAAGCAGCTGCCCGAGCGTACAGAAACCCCGTGCCACGTGGGCCTCTCAGCCACTTACGGCCAGTGCCACAAGCAAAATCACACGACAATGACCGGACGTTGACGGGTATCTGTCCGATGGATTGGCAAGCATCAAGCAGGAAAACAGCACCATGCTTGCGCGCAAGTTCGCCGACCGAGGCTGCAGGTTGCACGATAGATGAGTTTGTTTGAATGTGTGTCAAAGCCACCACAGAGCGTGCAGACGCAGGCATAGACTTGAGTGCGACGTCAAGGGCAGCCACATCCACGATGCCATCAGTGCGCATCGGCAATATTTCGAGCTCGAGTTTGTGTTGCCTAGCAGCCTGCAGAAATGCGACTGCATTCCCTGCATATTCACTTTCCCAACAAAATATCCGATCGCCCTCTTGGAAATCTAAGCTGTAAAAAGCTTTTGCCCAAGCAGCCTGTGCAGACTCTGTTAAAGCTATTTCTGTTTCGTCACAGCCCAACAATTCTGCTGCCGCCCTGCGAGCTCCCTGCCTTGCATTCGCCGTGGCTTCTGCTGCGTAGCCTCCGACTTGGCGTTCCAGCTCGAGATGAGCCACGATGGCATCATGCACCACTTCCGCCATAGGTGAGGCGCCAGCTGCATTCATGTGAATCCAAGATCTCTTTGGCGGCGCCCGAAAACCCGACGAGAGGCCGCGAAAGCGAAACCATCCAGCGGAGAGGCACCCGCCGAGGCAGTTTCCGCATCCTCGGAAGGCGGCGCCGAGGCCGGAGCGCATGGCGGGACCCTACTGACCCCACTCCCCCGTCCCCTCCCCTAGAAAGAGGTGCTCTGCACTGCTCTGTGGCTGTAGGTCTTGCTTGGTTTTTGGCTCCGACAGTTCAATTCAGCCTCTGGAAGCGTCAGTGAGCTGAGGCTGCGGCTTAGCTTTGGCACCAGAAGGCTCAATGAGAACCTCCGGCTGTCAACTTTCTTGCCTGCTCTGGCCGGTATCTGAAGCTGTGCTCTGCACCGGAAAAGGCCCTGCATTGATGGCATACTTGGGCGCAGGGTCCTGACAGGCAAGTAAAAGGGTGTGCGCATGCACTCTTGGTTGCCCGAGGCCCGAGCCACGGTGTTTAGTCGCAAATGCTTCTCCGCAATGTCCAAGACCTTTTTTGTCCGGAGACCATCGCAGCGCACGGAGAGCATTGCCAAGTAACGCCAATGCCATCGTGTCCAAGCTGCAATGCAACCCATGTCGCTGACACCCGGCAGCTCGCAGACAAGCTCCATACCCTCAGAGCTGCTCGAAACACAGAGAAATCCGTGCATCCGCGTCTGTCTGCCGACCAAGGCAAGGGCTTGGTATCTGCCTTCAGGGTCTTTCTGATATTGCAGACGATGTGTGGGAAGGATCACCTCAAGCTCGATCAATCTCTGGTCTTTGAAGCTCCCTCCGAGGAGTCCGAGCGGCCTGTGGAGCGTCTGGGACCAACTTCTTCGGCACGGAGCCCACCTGACTTTCTGGGCGCAGTGTGCAATAAACCGATTCACAAGTCTAGGGCGAGCAAATCATTTCGGACTGCATGTTAAACAGTTTTCTTGCAACAGATTCGCAAGTCTAGGGCGAGCAAATCATTTCGGACTGCATGCTAAACAGTTTTCTTGCAACAGATTCGCAAGTCTAGGGCGAGCAAATCATTTCGGACTGCATGTTAAACATTGATTGGAAGTTTTCTTGCAATAGATTGCCAAGTCTAGGGCGAGCACTGCTTGGAAGTTTTCTTGCAAAAGATTCCCAAGTCTAGGGCGAGCAAATCATTTCGGACTGCATGTTACCCACTGCTTGGAAGTTTTCTGCAACAGATTCCCAAGTCTAGGGCGAGCACTGCTTGGAAGTTTTCTTGCAACAGATTCCCAAGTCTAGGGCGAGCAAATCATTTCGGACTGCATGTTAAACACTGCTTGGAAGTTTTCTTGCAACAGATTCCCAAGTCTAGGGCGAGCAAATCATTTCGGACTGCATGTTAAACACTGCTTGGAAGTTTTCTTGCAACAGATTCCCAAGTCTAGGGCGAGCACTGCTTGGAAGTTTTCTTGCAACAGATTCCCAAGTCTAGGGCGAACAAATCATTTCGGACTGCATGTTAAACACTGCTTGGAAGTTTTCTTCTGGCGAGCACTGCCTGGAAGTTTTCTTGCAACAGATTCCCAAAGTCAAGGGCGAGCGCTCCTTGAAAGTTTTCTTGCAACAGATTCCCAAGTCTAGGGCGAGCAAATCATTTCGGACTGCATGTTAAACACTGCTTGGAAGTTTTCTTGCAACAGATTCCCAAGTCTAGGGCGAGCACTGCTTGNAGGGCGAGCAAATCATTTCGGACTGCATGTTAAACACTGCTTGGAAGTTTTCTTGCAACAGATTCCCAAGTCTAGGGCGAGCACTGCTTGGCAGTTTCTTGCAACAGATTCGCAAGTCTAGGGCGAGCACTGCTTGGAAGCTTTCTTGCAACAGATTCCCAAGCCTGGAGCGAGCAAATCGTTTCGGACTGCATGTTAAACACTGCTTGGAAGTTTTCTTGCAACAGATTCCCAAGTCTAGAGCGAGCAAATCGTTTCGGACTGCATGTTAAACACTGCTTGGAAGTTTTCTTGCAACAGATTCCCAAGTCTAGGGCGAGCACTGCTTGGAAGTTTTCTTGCAACAGATTACCGAATCCAATGCGAGCAGATCATTTCGGACTGCATGTTAAACACTGCTTGGAAGTTTTCTTGCAACAGATTCCCAAGTCTAGGGCGAGCAAATCGTTTCGGACTGCATGTTCAACACTGCTTGGAAGTTTTCTTGCAACAGATTCCCAATTCTAGGGCGAGCACTGCTTGGAAGTTTTCTTGCAACAAACTTCCCAAGTCCAGGGCGAGCAAATCGTGTCGGACTGCATGTTCAACATTGCGACAGATTCCCAAGTCTAGAGCGAGCACTGCTCGGAAGTATTCTTGCAAGAGATTCCCAAGGCCAGGGCGAGCAAATCGTTTCGGACTGCATGCTAAACACTGCTTGGAAGTTTTCTTGCAACAGATTCAAGTCTAGGGCAAGCATTGCTTGGAAGTTTTCTTGCAAAAGATTCCTAAGTCTAGGGCGAGCAAATCGTTTCGGACTGCATCTTGAACACTGCTTGGAAGTTTTCTTGCAACAGATTCCCAAGTCTAGGGCGGGCACTGCTTGGACGTTTTCTTGCAATTTAGGGCGGGCACTGCTTGGACGTTTTCTTGCAACAGATTCCCAAGTCTAGGGCGAGCAAATCGTTTCGGACTGCATGTTAAACACTGCTTGGAAGTTTTCTTGCAACAGATTCCCAAGTCTAGTGCGAGCAAATCGTTTCGGACTGCATGTTCAACACTGCCTGGAAGTTTTTTTGCAACAGATTCCCAAGTCTAGGGCGAGCAAATCGTTTCGGACTGCATGTTAAACACTGCTTGGAAGTTTTCTTGCAACAGATTCCTAAGTCNATGTTCAACACTGCCTGGAAGTTTTTTTGCAACAGATTCCCAAGTCTAGGGCGAGCAAATCGTTTCGGACTGCATGTTAAACACTGCTTGGAAGTTTTCTTGCAACAGATTCCTAAGTCTAGGGCGAGCAAATCGTTTCGGACTGCATGTTAAACACTGCTTGGAAGATTTCTTGCAACAGATTCCCAAGTCTGGGGCGAGCAAATCGTTTCGGACTGCATGATAAACACTGCTTGGAAGTTTTCTTGCAACAGATTCCTAAGTCTAGGGCGAGCAAATCGTTTCGGNTTTCTTGCAACAGATTCCCAAGTCTGGGGCGAGCAAATCGTTTCGGACTGCATGATAAACACTGCTTGGAAGTTTTCTTGCAACAGATTCCTAAGTCTAGGGCGAGCAAATCGTTTCGGACTGCATGATAAACACTGCTTGGAGGTTTTCTTGCAACAGATACCCAAGTCTACTGCGAGCAAATCGTTTCGGACTGCATGTTAAACACTAC